>KZ106603.1:0-42903 GCA_000504385.2 Exutisphaerella laricina CBS 326.52 | reverse complement strand
TCTTCTTCTTCTTCACTCCTTTCGACCAGCTCTCGCGGCATCTTTCCCCCCCCCCTCGGGTTGCTGTTCTTCCTGTCTTTGGGAACCGTCCTACACTTCCTCCCAAAAAGGTAATTTTTTTGATCTACAATATATCGTAGCAATCGGGTCCAGCCTATGCATGAGATCTGACGTACTGAAGTCCTGAACTTGGACTTACACAGTATTGAACTGGCTCTGCTGGCCGGCTTGATTCTGGCCTCCCTTGCGCGCTTGTCCATCCATGTCCTTGATGTCTATGGGTCGCGCCTCATCATCATCACCAGGAGGACGACACACTCGACATGGCCATTATCGGCTTCGGAGGCGGCTCGTGCCTGTTGAGATAGCCATGTTTGCGCTGCAAGTCCTCTTGGTAGCGAAGTCGGACCACGCGCATATACTGCGCTTGGGTATAGCCATCGGGTCCAACCGCATCACCTCTTTCGGGTTCCGAATCCTGCTCGTAGAAGTGTCTGCCGATGGCCCACGCGCATAGGACACATGCGCCTGCACCAACAAGGCATAGCACGATGATCGCCTGGTAGGGCATCGACGTTTTGACGCCACTCTTATTGTCCGGCATGGTGGGTAGTCGTGTGTGATAGACAGTGCGGGAGGTAGGTAGGACAGTAGGCAGACACAGGAGAGGTGAGATTGAGAAAGTGAGTTGGCGGGTTGGGAGGGGTCAAGAGGAGCCTTGATCCTTTGTTGCGCCTTGAGGCTTGCTGCAGTCTTGAAGTACCCGAGCATCGAGGCCACGAGACCAGAGAGACACACACACACACACACAATTCTTACATGGCGATACGCTCCGGCTGATGGCGGTAGAAAGGGCACGGTTTAATAGTGATCTAGCGGGACATTGACGTGGCCATGCGGGCCATGCCTCGTTTTGCAGCAGCCTTGACCTGCGAGAACAGGGAACGTAGGGGTGTCCAGAGATAGAAGGTCGTGCTTTCGTGGTGTGAGCAGGAAGAGTACACGCAAGCCCCAGGCTTTTGCGTGCCTCGGATCCTGGGAGAACAGCTCTTCCGCCAAACTTTATCGAGCTGACAGGACTAGAACAACACTTTGTTATACACATCGGGTCGCATCGCACGCAACCTGCACTTCCGAGTATCAGTATCACTTCCGAGCAGGTGAAGCGGACATGGTCACTACTGATGGAACAAGACAGCAGCACATGGGCCCCCCCCCCCAACCCGGGGAGAATGATAAAGTGGGCAAAGTTCTATTAATGCACAGGCAGCGTTATGTACATAATAGCACAAGGGGATATTCTAGCGGAACGGAAACCACAACACGCGTGGCAGGCCCATGCATTTTTTGAGCAGCTAAAAAAAACCACATCTTTGACATCCTTGCCGCTTCGCGCGATGCCATACAGCGCGAGCGAAGACAACATGACAGCAAACTCGAGATACACCCTCCTCCAGGAAGGCCCAAGCAAAAAAAACCCACAAGTGTGCTAAGTCGTCAAAGCCGCTGTCGTCGATGGTCCAATAATTCTGTGCCACCATCTGGCAGTCACGACATTATTTCCACTTGTACCAGTCGCGCGCCCTCCTTACTATTCCGTCCGGTCATAGTTCGGACCCGCACCATCCACCCATGGTGCGAGTGGTGTAAATAATGTACCCTGTGTGTGTGTGTGTGTGTGTGTGTAAGCACCATACCGCAAGAAAAGCCTAATACTAATAGTTAACACAGCAAGTAGTACCCCAGCCTCTTGGTTGGCCTTGCTGCGTAGAGAAGGTAGAGGCGACGGTGCGTACTGTACGTACCATCGAGGCGGGGGGGGGGTCATAGTTTCTAATAATTCAGGTGTCGTCGTTGTATCTGTCTGGATACATTATGTGGTTGTGGTACGTAGTCAGCATATCTCCATTAAAAAAGGACGATTACGGTATTAGAGTCGAATGTCAGTCACTAATTGGCATGAATTTGTAGAGACGAAAGTATAGGAAATCCTGCTGGCCTGTGTCACCTTTGATGAGTGTATAAGTGGCCATTATGCGCATTATCACTTGCCCGGAACTTTCGCGGAATCCGTGCTTGCCATGGATCGGAGAAGCGATGGTCAGATCTTGCATTAGGGTTCATTGCTTCATGTCTTGAACGCTTGACCAGAGGCGATTCTTGTTGACTAAAACGAGGATGGCGGAGAGACGGGAGGGAAAGACGAAACAGAAGACGAGAAGACGAGAGACTTCGTTGGAGGAAGGACAAGAATCGATCGCCTCTACAGCTCTTGTCTCCATCCCCACATCCACCCAAAAAGAGACGTCCCGCTGTTCACTGACCGACGTCTTCAGGATGATCCACAAAGCCCAACTTCTCCCCGACCTTGACTTTCTTTCCTGTCTCAATACACCACTTCCATCCACCTCTCCGCTCAGAGCCGGTAAACCCTTCGTCAAACGTAGGCCGTCTGCCTTTCGGTGCCTCGAATACCATCACGATCGTACTTCCAAGCTGGAAGCCACCCATCTCCTCGCCTCTCCTCAACGCATGTCCTCCCAGCACTGAAGATGCAGAAGTGTATGTTGCTTCAGCATAGCCTGAATATGGTTCGCCTCGCTCTGCTGCCTCTTCAGCTGCGCGATCAGCGAGGGTGTCCGTGAGCAGGGAGTTTGTCCTCAATTCTCGATCGAAGTTGATAACGATTGAGCCGACGTTGGTAGCTCCAACGGGTGTATAGCTGAAGAAACCATATTTCCACCGTCCCAGCAGCACCACTCGCTCGTTCAGAGTGAAGAGGCCCGGTAAGTTCTTCACCAAGAATGGGGAGACTGAGTACAATTCGCCTGCGAAATGCCGCCGGCTCTCGACCACCCATGACGCGGGAGAGTGGAAGCGATGGTAGTCTCCTGGTGCCAAATAAACGACGCAGTAGTAGAGTGCTGTGGGAACTTCTTGCTCGGCATTACCAGGATAGTACCATGGCTTATCACGAGATGCGAGGTCCTTGGAGACTTCTTGTTCGGAAGATGGGTTGGATGTCGTGGACTGATCTGAAGTGGGTATGGTAGAGCCGCCTCCTTCGCGAGCTTGAGGATCGATTGCCTTGGGGTCACGCTCGTGCGCTGATTGGGGCAGCTTCCACCACGACCGCCGCTTTTGGCCGGAAACCGCGCCGGAGAGGAGGTTCGGCAGGTTGTAGGAAATGCCATTGATGCGGGCGAACTCTTCGTCGCCTTTGATCGTTTCCTCGTCTCCCGAGCGAGTTCTATCACTGCTCATTTCCGGCGCTCCTGATGTCCCCGGCACGTTGCTTGTTCCCGGCGTGCC
Source organism: Exutisphaerella laricina CBS 326.52 (assembly GCA_000504385.2). Lineage (NCBI taxonomy): Eukaryota > Fungi > Ascomycota > Dothideomycetes > Mycosphaerellales > Mycosphaerellaceae > Exutisphaerella > Exutisphaerella laricina. The sequence continues at coordinate 39,591 of KZ106603.1, read as the reverse complement.
TGCTGTAGGTTCTGCTCCTAGAAGTGCATCGACGCTGTATGTCACACCTTTCACCTGCTCCACCTCGCCGTGCTCGATGACGCCAAACTGCACAATCCTCCCATCTGCTGGGCTCAGCAATGCATCCGGATTCGGATCCAATGGTCTTACGCCAGGCTTCAGTGTGCGGTAGAAGAACTCTGACAGATTCCTGAAGTTCTTCAGATCTTCTTCCGCAATCTCATCAAAGTTCACACCGAACGCCCAGCCATACAACTTGAAGCCCGGCACTCTGGCGAACACGGGAATGTCGATACTGTTGAACCATCCCCACCATCTCGAGAGGGCCTTGAGCGGTAGAGTCGACATGATGGTAACACTCCATGGCCCACTTGGGCGTATCCTCGGTCGCCGCTTGGGTCGTCCTATTATGTCCGTGTCAAACTCATCATCTTCTTCATCTTGACTCTGCCGCCACCGCTCCTCTGCTTTCCTCCGTTCTCGTTCGTTGATGCGATAGAATTGGAAGGCGCCTAGGAATGCTATGCCCAGCGCGATGGGGATAGGCTTCCAGACTATTGGTGTTGCTCGCAAGGCTTCGCGCGCCCGAGAGCTGAAGGAGGACTTACGGTGCTGCCCTTGTTGCCTCCATGCTCTGTGTGCTGACGAGAAGGGCCGCGATGGTGGTCGTCTGTCGCTGTGTGTGGATATGCTCGCTCGAGGGCGAAGGACGAGACGCGCGTGTCTCCGTAGCATTGTCGGAGGCATCGTGGAGGAGATGACTGTCAGCTCATCGTCGAGTATCGAATAGCTCAGCTGCACAATACACGATCGTTCTGGTGCATGAACGGACTGTACACAGATGAGAGCATGACGTTGATTCTGCTACAATGTCGGTCGAGACATGACGTCGGAGAACTACTTCACTGCCGGGTGGACGACCAGGATATGGCACTATCACATGCACGTAGCCCGGACGATATGCTATTGGAGCATCTTGCAGTAGCACCACCGATGCAACATATCATTCACTTGCACTTGCGCTCCCTTCACGTGCAATAATAATAATACTAAGTCTGTTTATGAGGTCACGTCGATTTTGCCTGATGTTTCCCAAGCGGTGCCTGGCGCCATGTCACCGTGACTATGTTGCCTTCCCCACCAGAACAGACTCGGCGCTTGGAGGATCCCTGCAGTCCATGTTGATGCGGAAGTGTTGTTTATTGCTTCCCATTCGCCGACCACCTTCAGCAATTCCGCACCGGACATTGCCTCGCCCTGTTTCTTCACGCACGACATCTGCCGGCATAGCTGATGAGACTTATCGTCGCATTCCGGTAACTAGAAGGGCACACGGCGCGGCTGCTGGGCTGTGACCTCTCCATTGTTGCCAGCCCAATCCAAGCACGCCGGGACCTGCAGCCAACTCACGGCTCCGAGTCACCAAACACACACCAGGATTCGCGCCTCCCCTGAATCGTGTCGACCACGCCACGGGGCAGTCAACACACGTCGCCGCCATGGACCTCGACCAGGCCAACGGCGGCAGCGAGAAACACCCTCCCCTCGACGACGCCTCCATGCATACCGTAACCGCCTCCACCCTCCATGCACAGCCGCAGGCCAATCCGACCTACGATGGACGGCCGCAGACATCATACTCAGACACCGGCTTCTCGCGATCCTATTCCCACGACAGTCAGACTCCCGATCATTTGCAGAATGGCAACGGGATAAGCAGACCGCAGTCGACGCAAAGCGCGGGACAGCACGATCAGAATGGCCAGCGACAACAGGCACAGAAGAATGCCTCGGTCGTGATCAAGGTGGGCATGGTCGGAGATGCGCAGATTGGCAAGACGAGCTTGATGGTGAAGTACGTCGAGGGCAGCTGGGACGAGGACTACATACAGACACTAGGTGAGCAGAACCGCATCTTGGGCGGACTGTCGTCATGCTGATTGTGATTGTTAGGTGTCAACTTCATGGAGAAGACCATTTCCATACGCAACACAGAGATCACCTTCAGCATCTGGGATCTCGGCGGGCAACGCGAGTTTGTCAATATGCTTCCTCTCGTCTGCAACGATGCAGTCGCTATACTCTTCATGTTCGATCTTACCCGCAAGTCCACCCTGAACAGCATCAAGGAATGGTACCGGCAAGGTCGGGGCTTCAACAAGACAGCAATCCCATTTCTGGTAGGCACGAAATACGACCACTTCGTCAACTTCCCGCGGGAAGAACAAGAGGAGATCTCGCAACAAGCGAAACGTTTCGCCAAGGCAATGAAGGCCAGCTTGATCTTTTCAAGTACAAGTCACAGCATCAACGTGCAGAAGGTTTGTCCTTCGGTGCATACAAAGCTATACTATGCTGCATATGCATGGGATTCTCTCATATGTAGACCATAAGCTGACCATCCTGCTAGATTTTCAAGATCGTGCTGTCTAAAGCATTTGATCTGCGATGCACAATTCCCGAAATTGAGAACGTGGGCGAGCCCCTTCTTCTATATCAAGCTGCTTAGCAAGCACCGTCAGGAGAAGAGACATGGTACACACCACCGCGAGCTCAGGCAGCTACAGCACCACAGTCCCGCAAGCCGGAAATTCATCGGAAAATCAGGCTGCGCCTAGACGGAAGCAGCCCCGATACCAACCAACAACATCCCGGATCCCATAAAGAATCAGCTTGAAGGCAGGATCACTTAAAAACAACAAAGATGTACTGGCAGGCATCGAGTGGGTCGGAGAAACACGAGAATCACGCTTTGTACGCGGAGAATGAGCACAATGCATTGGAGCGGCGTCGAATGGTGTTTCTGGAAGCTACAGCATGAACAGCGCCAAGCATACTGGTTATTAGCGCGCGCGCGTCATTGGGTTGGAAGGCCTCTTGTTTCTTGGTAGCACAGCACTGCTCCTCGCTGGTACGGCATCTTAGTCAGTATACGTAATCTCTCATGTGCAACTCTGTATGCAATGATTGCTGAAGAAGCCCCTATCGGATACAGCACGACTCAAAAGGACATGAAAAGATGACGGGGGCCCCATATACAGCATGCCGCTCCGCAACGCAACGGCTTTTATCTTCTTTTTCTGCGTACAAGACCCTTGAAGCGCTATCGAGCCAGATCCTGGTTCTAGACTTGGACGCAATCTCGCTTTGTACACCTGTCACGGGACCACCGGTCGGCGGTATGGTGGTGGCAGTCACGTCGCGGACCAGAAAATCGCTCAGCACAGCCTCTTCTCCCAATCCTCACTCATCACCTTTGTTCCTGCTCGCAATATCAACATCATCGTGTTCTCCAACATGATGGCCTTTTCTTTGCTGCATCTGGGTGTGCTCCTCGATAGCCTTCCACGCAACTCGGAATCCTTCAATACCAGCTGGCATACCGCAATAGCACGCAGCCTGCAAGATCACTTCTCGGATCTCATCTTGGGTTGCGCCATTGTTCAAAGCGCCCTTCACATGCGTGGCGAGCTCGGTCGATCGATTTTGACAGCAGAGCATGGCGATGTTCAGGAAAGAACGGATCTTCAGGTCGAGACCGGGACGAGTCCAGATGCTGCCCCAGCATGATTCGGAGACGTACTAGAGGGAGTCAGTGTACATGCTATTGGTTCTGGACGTGCGTGTCACCTGCGTCTTGCATTGCTCTGCTGAACGGGTTGTCTGCAGCCTTCAAGGACTTGTCCACATATTCTTTACCAGCCACTTGGTATCGCATCTTGATGCCCTCGCTGTACAGCACCTCATGGGCCTTCTTAATCTCTTCCTTGCTGTATTGAGTGACCATTATGGCTATGACCTTATGGGCGATGTTTGTGTTTTACAATTAATGTGTCTTAGATAGAAGTCTTGTGAACACGAGTGTCGAACTTAACTTAGCGCTTGCTTCAATGACGCGACACGAGACAGCTGCTCTGCGGAGAAGCTCTTGGGGATGACGGCACAGCCCGTACCATCTGCAATTCGCTCCCATAATGAATGCGGAATGCACTGCTTGAGATGCTGTCTTGCACTCGAGCAGGCATCGACGGGAGCCTGGGAAGCTATCACGACAGGCATCAAGGTCGACAACATTGCTCGTCGCTTCTTCATTCACTCACCTTACACAACTACCCCGGAACCAGCTACGTAGCACCAGGGAGGCATGTCCAACAGCAGCCAACCTACCACCAGCGCAGGATAACCAAAAATTACGCGAGGAAAAGATCAGGCTCAGAAATCCTTGACGACTGTGCTTCTGACATCGGGCACTTCGATATTTACAACTGTCTCAGGTGCTGGTGAGGCTTTCGCGGTAAAACGACTCCACTACAGCAGCGATCTTCGGCATGGATTCTCTGCGACGCAGCCGCAGTGGCAGTGGTGCCGGCCTTCCTTTACACTGTACTTCCGAAGGATCCTTGCTGCTCGGTATGTAGGCCTTTCCACGATGCGGCTGGACGCTCAAGTTCGTTTTGATGTTCGTTAGATCCGGTTCCACGACCTGTTCCTCCAATGCAGTAAGCAGGATCCATTCCTGAATATGGATGGCGTACTGGATTGATAATAAAAAAGGGGAAACCTGAATACAAGCATAAGTTCTCGCGCGTGGCAACTGCAACATCCTTCACCATTGAGGATGGCATTGATCGAGATCTGTCTTGTTCATAAAACGGCAGATCGTGCTTATACGACGAAGTGCACGAGGAGGTCACCATGCATAATATGCCAGACATCTGAGGCTGGCCCATGTGACAACCCTCTTGAGCGCCACCGATCCAGAGTGTGTGACCGGAACAAAACAACACGCTGTAATAGTCGCACGGAGAGGCGGCATGTCCTCGCAGTTCTCATAAAGGACGAAGAATACCCCTTCCGCATTGGACAGATGCATGATCGTTGGCCTCCGTCGCCACGGCAGATGCAAAACCAGCATGCCGCTAGCATAGCAGGACATGCTCATCTTTGACACATCCTCTATTGGCGATCTCAGGTCCACATTGCACTCTCCTCAAGCGAGTCTTGGCGTAATCCGCATATAGTGATATCGACTGCTGTCATACAGCCTTGCAGCCGTAGCCAGCACAACATGTTGGTGGTATGACCCGCTGGGTATTCAACGCGGCTGCACGATATTCTAGCGGTTTTCACGGACAACCCATCCAAAGTTGTCAAGGACGGGGCTTCCGAGTCCGATGCCTTGCCATATATGTAATAACGATTGAAGGGGCACAAACACTCCGTGTACCAAGCAGACTCTCCCAAAGCCTGTCAATGCTTTCCACACCAATCTGTTCACTGAAACCCTACTATGCTGCGCAATCGGCAGTCTCAGCCCCGGTAGCAAAGCTACAAGGGGCGTTATTCCCAGGACAGGGAGAACTCTCTCCGCACGGGGCAACTTGCACAACTCCATCCTCATCCCACTGACATTGTCCGAATTCCTCCCTCGTAGTATCGGTCAAACAGATTCCAGTAAGAGTCTGCGAGGTCCCACCGGCTGTCCCAAAGCGCGCGCCGTTGTTCAGAGCGGGGGAATCCGAATTCCATCTAACGCCAAAGCATCCATTTTCATTGCTGGGGTCGTACAGGCACGACACTAAGCTCTTCGCTTGGCTAGCAACTTGTCCCGCGGTGAAAGAGAGACCATTGACAGGGTGTTGGAATAGATAGGCGATTGTCGCGGCGACCTGCGGCGCAGCGATGGAGGTCCCTTCTTCGCCTTGTTGACTGCCCTTCTCCACGCCACCAAGGCCCTGGTACCGGATAGTGTTATCCCCCATCGCGAAAGTGTCATGCGCACCAATGAGTTCGGGCTCGCCGTAATCGAAGCGACTTGGGCCAGGTGGTGTCGTTGGCTCCCACAAGGCTCCTTGACCAGTGACTGCACCGACAGTGATGAGCTCGCCAAAAGCGCCGGCGAACCTTTGCGGGACGAAGTCGCCTAGGACTTGACCTCCGGATGATTGTCCAAAGTTGCCGGCTGCACAAATTACAACAACGTCGTTGTCGACTGCCCAGGTCAAGAAATCGTTCCAGATTCGACCCCATTCGCTGTCCCTGCTGATCTCCCGCAAGCCGTCAGGCCTTCTAGAGATTCCCCAGGACAGATTGACGACCGCACGAGTCAGGGCATGGTTGGCAACTTGGTCGGCGTAGTGGCCCATGACGTTCAGCATTGCTCTTTCCACAGCCTGTTGAGTATAACCGGCGGCAACGTGGCTAGTCTGGCCTGCGCCACGGTCCTGGAAGAAGGAACCCTTGCCTTTGATAAGATGAAGGTTGGCACGAGAAGCCACCCCGTACTGGAGTCCACCTGCGGCACTGGCGACTCCCGTACCATGCCCGCGGAATGTGTTGCTGGAGGCATCTCGATCGCCAATGTCGCTGATGTCTTCAGGTCCCCTTCGATCGACCGAAACACTATCACCTAGAGTATAGAGATTTGGAACCACAAAATTCGTCACCTGGCGGGTAACTGGTTGAAGATCTGAGATGGCGACGTCGAACCCTGCACGAAGTACTATTAGCTCAGTCATAAAGCAATGACACGAGTCTACAAACCAGTGTCGATGATGTAGATCCATTCGTTGACGCCTGCACTGTTATCGAAGTGATAGAGCTCGTTTGTGTTCGGGTCGAACGGAACGTCGGTTGCGGGAGGTGAGCCTCCTGGAGGCGTGGCAGACAACAACTTGAGCTGTGGTGCAAATGTAGGATCTCGGTCGATGAGGTCGCGTTTCTTGAGTGATGTGGCGTCATCCCGAGGAGCATTGAAGCGTGGGAAGACCAGGAATTCGTCGGTACTGTCCTCCGTAGCATTCTGTGCCAACACCACGTACTTCACAAAGGTCTGGTTCTTCACGCTCTCGAGCTGTGACGCATCGAGTCGGACCAGAGCCATCTGCCAGGGAGCACCGTTTTCGACAACGACCTCGCCATCGTCTGGTGTGCCCAGCTTATCGAAGAACGCCTTGAACTCGGCGCCATCCGTGCCGCTGCGTGAACTAATGTGGTAATACGGGTTGGCCGAACTGGATGCTGTAGCTGTCGACGTAGCCTGTGTAGTTGCTTGCGAGGTCTCTGTGGCCACTGGAGTAGATTGTGTAGCTACTGACGACGTATCTGGAAGTGCGGAAGTGGATTGTGCAGCTGCTAGTGTAGACACCGCGAGTAGTCCTACAAGAGGAAGGAGCTTAGCGACTTTTATCATTGTGAAAGCGGTATGGTGGTGGTTGCGGAAGATTGAAAGGAGATAATGCCAGGCTTACCTTGTCGCGTCTTCTTCTTCTTACTTATGGAAACGGTGTCTTGCGTCTGCTCCCCCTCCGGGCGGGCATCTTGATGTTGGTCGATGTTTTCGCTCTGCCAGACTCTGGCAGCCTTGCTATTCTCGCTCATTGTTCTCGTCGCCAAGGATCCTGCGACGGGGATGATAACGGGCTGTGTAGACGTTGGTGTAACCCTGTACGCCTGGAGCTTCGTTCCTTACACGTGAGCTGTGGCCGGTGTGATCTGCCTCGACGGCAGCAAGCGACCATCGGTGCCTATGTCACGTTGTTGGGGATGTTGAATGATGAATGGCGAGACAAAGTCAACATGTAGGCGGACGGCCTCTTTCGGAAGCTGAAACGGGGAGAGATGTCGTTCCTGCGTGCCAAGTCGCACGGAGGCAGCGGAGCAGCTATGTATTATACATTATGCATTATGCATTCTGCCGTCCTGCAACTCATTAGTGTAGAGCAGAATATCAGACGAATCTGCAGAGTACTGCACTGCGTAGCTAATCGTTCGACTCCTACTTCGTACTGTAGGACCAGATGCCTGGGTAAATTCACCACACTGCCCACGGACCCGCCACGAGCGCTGATCAAGAATCAAGACGGAGGGCCGATTGATCAGCTAAATGTCCCCATTAAGCATCATCAGGCAGTGCTTGATATAGGCACAGCACGCATCTCGTTTTTAAGTCGGCTATGCATGAATGCGGGACTGTAGCTTCATCTTGGCGATGCCTTTGTGCTGCCTCGTTGAATTGGGCAGAACGCGTCCCACTGTGCTCAGGATGCCAGCCTGAGAAGCTGAAATTCTCGTGAAATGTATGTAAGGCTTGGTGTTGCGTTATGAGGGGCCAATTGTATACAGAGCATAGACTGCTCTGGCGACGGAATGCAGTTTGCGCGCGCTGCGCCAGGTATATTACCGGGACATCTTTTGCTGTCCATGTTGCCTGCAGGATCGCCGTGCTGGGAATCACCACTTCGACAAAGGGGCAACGACTTTGCGACGACGCGCCAGGATCTCCGATCGGGTACTGCCAAAGACAGCTACATAAAAAGTCTCGTTCGTTGTACACTGTATATGCACGTGGTATCTGTACAAACCCTTTGCCACGTTGCGCCTTGGCCATGCATGAACTACCGCCGCCTCAAATACCAGTTGAAGGCAAGTCCCATCGTTTCTGCTGAGAACGGAGTGGGCACTTCTGCCAGTCCAGGTCTCGCAACGGGATGGCGCAAGTACACAGCCGAACACACATTCTGGTTGACTTCCAGATAACGTGGAATGAAGGCAAAGGCGCTCATGTAATCTCGTGGCTGCCAAGGTGTCGCATATGGTTTCTTGCGGTCCACGGGATTCGCGCGTGCTCGTTCGAGTGCAGCCTGTAGTAGCTCGGCGTCTTTTCGTGCTCTGTACTGGTCGATCTTCGTCTTATCCTGTGCTTGTGGATTTGACGCTTGTTGCTCTTCCGGCGGAGCTATAGGTTTTGCTGCATCTGCCGCGGCGTCTTGTGGTACTTTCGTCAGGATCTCCGCCAACGTCTGCTCAAAGCTGTCTGTGGTTTCCTCCACTTCCGATTCTTCCATACCTCGCAGCTTGGCAAACGTGGTCTTTACTGCCTTCCTGAAGCTACGCAACTCTTGCATACGCTTTCCTGACAGGTCTCGCTTTGAATCGTCTAAGATGGTCTTCGCTCGCTGCATGAGCTTCTTGAGCTCTTTGCTGTGATCTACTTGGCCGGCCGCAGTCGTCTCTTCACCATCAGCCTCGAGCATCGCAACACCGTCTTCGCGGTCTTCGGCATAATCTATTGCGCCAATAGCACGATCTTCCTTTCCACGCGCCCTCTCTTCTTCCCGTGTCTCTCGCTCCTCTATTCTCCTCCGCTCATCCTGATTGCTCTTTGGGCTGTCCTTTTTCAGCTTCTTCGCACCAGTCGAGAACAACACCATCTCCGGCTCGACCTGGAACATATCGCCTGGATTAAGCTGATAGCCTGAATAGATCATCTTCTTGCCATTGACCTTGACGAACCCATGGACTACAAGCTGCCGTGCTTGTCGTACACTGGATGCGAACAGTGCTCTGAAGATGGCCGAGTCTAACCTCCGTTCCAACGGGTGAAATGTCATGTGCATATACGGCGTCTTATCCGGTCCTCTCCCGAATCCTCTCGAAGGTCTTCGTAATGTCTCAGGCGCTTGTTCTACTCCACTTCCACGCCCTGTTGACATTTCTGAGCCATCATATTTGGCAAGATACCGATGGTCCATTGGCACGACTGCAGGTAATCGACGATCGAACATTCGTGTCCATGTTCCTTCGCGTACATCGTGGTTGTGATACGATCGAAGCATTGACTTGGCCGTCCATTTCTGCTGAAAGAACGTCTTTTGCGCTGCGGGAGGCGTCGTTACTCGCGAGAGGTTGTATAAGTTCCACTTCGACCAGTCTTGCCGCAGTTTCTACACTTCATCTTAGCATTGATCATATGCTCATCTTCATTATCCGACGTACGGGCCGTTTCAGCGCATGGAGTCGCTTTGTGCGAGGCATTGCTGCCAATGGACATATAAAAACACGTGGAAGTAATGGTCGTGTGTTCTCCTTCAACGAGACGTGATGAATCTGCGGCGTTCGGGAGTGATTTATGGATGCCTCAGGCGAGACAGTGTCGTTCGTCCGCTCGTGCCCCGCTGAATTAGCTCGGAGCTTGGGAATTTTCGATTGACTGCGATTGACCTTCACACCAATCCTCACTTGACCATCTGAGGACATTGTTCTTGCTCAGGATATACTCTCTTGACCCACATGAATCACATTCTCAACTACGTTGACTGAATCCGAAGCAACGCATAGCACTTTCGCAACCAGCGGACGACACAATATGGCTGAAGACCCACAGACCGCCTCGGTCGAAAAGACCGAAGCACCAGCCACCACAAATGGCAGCAACGACAAGCCTGCTGAGGCAAAGACTACCAATGGCGAGGCTAAAAGCGACGGCAACGGCGAGCAGAAGGAGCATCAGTCGAACAGCAACGGCAAGCGCGACCATGAAGACGACGGCGAGGACTTTGAACGATACGAAAACGACAAGCGCAGCGATCGCCGTGACAGGCGCGACCGTGACGACCGCAAAGGAGGCAGAGACGGAGACCGTCGAGGTGGGCGAGGTGGTGGCAGAGGCCGTGGTGGTCGTGGTGGGCGTGGTGGCAGAGGCGGACGAGGCGGTTTCGACAATCGCAGTCGTCGGGACAATGTGCGTACCAAGTACGAGCGCCAAGAAGAGAGCAGCGACGCCACAGAGATCCGTCGCCAGGTTGAATTCTACTTCAGCGACTCTAACCTACCGATCGACAAGTTCCTGCTTGCGGAGACTGGTGGGCCAGACAATAAGTGGTTCCCGCTCAAGACGATCCACAACTTCAAGCGCATGCGCCACTTCCAGCCATTCAGCGCTGTTGTGGACGCTGTGAAGGGAAGCGACTTGCTCGAGGTAAGCATGACATCCGATGCAGGAGCTCAACTTGCGACAACATGCTGAGATCCGCACAATGCGCTTTAACGTATTCTCAAGCGTCTGATCTCTTGGCCATAGCTATCGCTTACCTTATATTGTAGGTCAACGAACAGGACGAGGTTAGGCGTAAGGTGCCACTCGATGCCAAGTTCACCCTCGATGTCGAGAAGAACAACGACCTCCTCACGACCGACAGCATGAAGCGCAGCATCTACGCAAAGGGCTTTGGCGAAGAAGAGAGAACGACCGGTTACGACATTGAGCAGTGAGTCTATGCCACCGACTGCATCTTCGTGCTGCAGTCACTGATTTAGTACAGATTCTTCCAGCCATATAACTCGAAAGCTGTGCGACTCCGCCGATCTGGCGATGGGACTTTCAAGGGCTCTGTGTTTGTCGAGTTTGAGAACGAAGACGATGCAAACCAGTTCCTCGACTTGGAAGAGAAGCCAAAATACAACGACAAGGCGCTCGAGATCATGAGCAAGAAGGTGAGTCTGACTGCACAGACTGTGGCTACAAGCTCGGGAGCTATGCGTCCAGCGCTCAGAGTTTGCCGTCTTGAGGTAACGATCGTTCTCTCAAACTCTTACTGACTGATCTGGTAGGCATACGTTGACATGAAATCGCAAGCCATCCTCGACGGTACTGTCAAGCCTAACAGCCCTACTCGTCAGGCGAACCACCGTGGTCGCAACGACCGCCATGGCAGCGGTCGCAAACCACACCGCCGCAGCAGCTTCGATTACGGCGATAATAAGCGAAAGCGTGAGGACAAGGACGATGGTGTTGATGACAAGGATGACTGGCGATCACGCCGAGACAAGTTCCAGAAGCAGGACGGTAGTGCAAGCCGCTCCCGTTCGCGCTCTCCATACCGCGCAACCAAGAAGGATGATGAGAAGCCGGTGGACAGCACAGTCGAGAGGCCCGCTGAAGAGAAGGCCGAACTCAAGGCCGAGGCAACGGAGTCGAAGACTGACGTATAGGGTTAAGCATGGCATGAGGTGTTTGGGAGCAGCGAGGCGTTCTTAATCGTCCTGGGAGGCGCACTTGTTGTGTAATATACGAATGCATACGGCCGAAAAGGGCCGGAAGGCTTGCTGAGTAGCATGGCCCACGAACAAAAGTTCGAAATGAAATGAGACTGCTTCTACTTCATCCGCAGCTTCTATGCTGCCAATGCCCCGAACGTGACGCTTGTTGGCCATTGCATGCAATCACAACGTCTTTCAAGCGTGGTTAGCAGATATCAACACCGCTTTGACCGTGGTCCGCACTACCAATACGATGCTGCCCAGCAGGAGATCCCTACGACGGCCCCAGATGAGCTGCTGGATCTGGAAGTATCTGAGTATCTCGGACGAGACTTGCTTGAGTCTTCCAAGCAGGACCATCGGCAAATGTCTGAACAGTCTCCTGCTGAATACTGTTTAGATGTGTCGTCGGCTTATGTTATTCGACGTTAAGAGACGCTTGAGCCCGGGCATCTCTTACCCGTCCGGGCAGGAAGGTGGACCTAATGGACCACACATCAAGACCCATAGACTGAGACCGGCTTGGGCCTGAGACCCGATCTGTGTTTTCGAAATACTGTTAGCAGATAAGTTTGACCCGCGCAAATCAGTCTGAACATGTGTTCGTGAAATCTGTCAAGGCTCTTGTTCTCCGAGATCGCTAAACAAACCGGTGGCACGGTAGAAGGTTGTCCCGAACTCTGCCGCTCTCACCTCAAAAATCAATCCAGCCTCCGAGCCTTGCTTGATTGTTGGCCCTCACACACAAGTGGTCTCGCAATGACATCTTCGTGCGGTATGGAAGCCATTCGTCCGGTGATTCCATAATGGGCAAAGACTTCGTGCTGAGCTTAGGCCTTCTTCTCATCAAAGAACGCGTTGGTAGTCACGACGCGTCTCCCTCCATCATGTTCATCTAACATTATCATTCTGCCCCTGTAGATGGCGGCGGCTCCATTATCTACGGTCCAGGGTCACGCAGGGTTCTGGAAGCAAGTCTGTAGCGCTGGACGCCTGCCAGAAGCATGCTGGCATTTGTCCACGACAACTCTCATACTGCCTCGGGAGGTATTGTCAGTATGATCGTCTTCATCTCTAGGGCTTTGAAGGGCAGGACTGTAGCACGGCACACTCCACGTCGAACGCCCCTACAAACGGGGACTTTGTCGGCTATTTTGCGACGCTAGGAAATCAAGTCAACCCCGTGATCGCGACAAGTCTGAACCAAGGAGAACCATTTTGCTGACGGAGGCAAGGTGTTTCGATGGGAAGAACGATGCCGGACACGGTCGGAGTTACGGCACAGACTATGAAGACTGGCAGGCCGCTAGCGCCTCTTTCCGATCTTGCGCAAGTGAGCAGAGACAACCAGAACACCGGAACGAGAACAGCTGGGACTAGATCGACAGGACCGCCCACTGTGAATCATGAGAGAAATGTAAAGAAAGCTGGTCTTGTCATCGACCTGTCTACAGCGTCCCCTCCAAGCCCTTGAGGGGGCTCTGGCGTCTTCTTCGTACCGTGCCACTTATGCGCGCTACAAGACCAACCCTGCAGCCAGTAGACCAAGACCGACCACGCTTCCCATAATGTTCACTGTCGCGGCGGCTGCGCTTGACGAAGATGAGGCAGCTGCGCTTGACGATCCTGATGGAGACGACTCTGTTGAGCTGCCGGATGAAGTGCTCGAGTTCGCTGCTGCAGAAGTCCATTCAGCGCTGAATCCGGTGTTGTTCGAGCAGCTAGGTCCGGCAGTATCGTTCGAGCCAGACACAAACCTCACCGGTGCGCACTAGAACAGACATTAGCGGGAGGGCATGAGAAGTCTCATGGAGCTGTATCTCACCTGGTAAAGCGTGCCATCAACGGAATTGTCCACAACCTGCAGAATGCCTTGACTTCCTGCCCACTCGGCAGGTGCGTAGAGGTCGGTCAAGCAGAAGCTGCCGAGACCACTGCTGGTGACGCTGGGTGTGATCTCAGTGAAGTTGGAGGCATCACTTCCTTGCGTGGCGCGGAAAGTCCAGTTGGCAGCAGGATGCGAGCTCAGTATCGAGACTGCGAAGCGTCCAACACTGATTTTGGGAGCAGTGTCGTTGACCACCACGTCCGCGCCACCGCAAGGCGCATTCGGCTCGTCGTCGTCGATGAAGCCGGCGGTCGGTGGCCATTGGAGCTCGAAGTGGGCGGCGGCAAGGGTGGCAGCGGCCAGTGTGATGAAGAGCGAGCGGACCATAGTTCTATTGGTGTTCGTGGCAGACTCGATGTCTCTTGCTTTGGAGTACTGCTGCTGCTGCTGTGGCTGTCTCTGTGACGAGGTGGTGCGAGGTGAAGTCGAGTTTAACGGTGGACAGCGCGAGGTGGACAGTCGAGGTCTTTCTAGGAGTCAGGACCAGGGGTCCAATGTTGCCTATATTATACCTCCATGGTTCACCTTGAACAGCGGCATGCGACATGGGAACAAGGGTGGGTGCTAGCTCGAGTGTTGCAGATTAGACTTGCTTGGCATGTGATGATTGGCCACTTAACTTGCTCACACATGCAAGGATGGGGAACTTTATCCAGCGTTTGAGCATGTTTCCAGCAGCCACCTCACCTTACCTCATCAACTTGACTTTCTTCCCTAATCATCATATTTCCTCTGCACAGACATCCAACCGGTGTGCCCCGACGAGGAGACGGTACCGCGCGGCTATTGGATACACGTTGCTTACGGCCTTTCACCTTTGCTGCCCACACTGTCGAAGCCGTGGAATACTGCCTCCTGGCAGCTGCGGAACGTGCCTCGGGAGGCGGTTGGACCGCCGAGGCTGCGTGAGCAGTAACCTTCTAGAACGCCCCCAGATACTGCAACGGGCAGACTCTTCTCCGCCATGGACATGTCAATGGGCGATATGGGTGGCACGAGCAGCCATGGAGGCCATGACATGGCTGGTATGACCATGAGTGGTGGGCTCTTCACGCCCAAAGACGAAGCCATAGGGCATGGCTTCTGGTACGGAGTTGCTGGTTGTGTTGGGATCCTGACGGCATTCAGGGCAGTCGCACAACTACAAGCCCGCCGGCGGTTGACGGAGCACAAGATAGATCCACGATCGATATCCTCCAGACCGCAGGGATGGTTATCGCAAGCTTATGCCACCGCAACTGCCACGACCAGAGAAATGCTGTATCCTCAGCCCATTTACTTTACTGGCAGGATCAGCAAATACTTCAGCCCACTGCCTCTGGGTCGGTGGCTACTGCTGGCTTTCTACTGGATCGTGATTCTTACCATGCTGTGGAGTGGCACCATACTCACTTCGAGCAGTACTCTCTATGCCTATAAGTGGGAGGTTGTGGGTTTCCGAGCGGCATGGGTCACGATCATGCAGATTCCTCTCATCTACTTACTATCTTGCAAGTTCAATCCAATCACCTTGTTGACAGGAATTTCGTACGAGCGCTTCAATTGGTTGCATCGATGGGTATCCAGGACTGTCTTTCTTACTGCCATTGTCCACTGGTCATTCTTCTACAAAGAATGGACAATCTACGATTTCGTCGACACCCAAATGGAGATGATGCCGATGGTGAAGTACGGATTCGGTGCTTGGGGAATCGTCACCTGGATGGTCCTGACTGGATTTGGCTTCTTCCGCAACATGAACTACGAGCTTTTTGTGGCCCAGCACGTCGTAGCTGCTGCGGTACTGCTCTGGTTGCTATTCGTGCATGTGCCATACTACGCTCAGTACAATATTTGGCTGTCGGTTGCATTTGTTGCATTTGACTGGTCTGCCAGGCTTATCTGGGGTGTAGTGCGCAACACTCATGTGCTGGCTAGAGTCAAGTCGCGAGCACCAGGATACGCGGCACAGCTCGAGCCTCTGCCAGGCGATGTGGTTCGATTGACAATAGATGATGCCGACTTCGATTGGAAAGCTGGCCAACATGCTTACATCACGCTACCTGATCTATATCGTCCGTTCGAGACACACCCTTTCACAATTGCAAATGCACCAAGAGGCACGGCGAATCGGGAGCGACGAAAGTTGACAATGCTCATACAGGCAAGGGCAGGCTTTTCGCGGAGTCTGCACAAAACCGCGCTTAAGGAACAAGGTTTAGTAAAGCGCCACCGCACGTTCATCAGCGGACCTTGGGGAACGCCCCCTGATTTGATCCACTACGATAACGTAGTTCTGATTGCTTGCTCGACTGGTGCATCGTTCATCGTGCCTATGATGGAAGATGTTGTCCGAAGGCGCGGCTGTGTCAGGAGCATTACGTTCCACTGGATCGTGCGCGAGGACGAGCACTCGACGTGGTTCGGCGAAGAGCTAGCATCAGTTGTTGAAGCTGCTCGTAACATCGAGCTCTCGATGCAGGTGGTCATCCATGCGACAGGATCATTCGGCTCGCCCAGTAACGAAGTTGCAGAGTCATCAAAGAATGCCGGAAATGCAGCAATCGTGCCACTAGACTCAAGTTCGGATCAGGGTTCTAGCCTGGGCAGCTTCGACTCGATATCCAGGGAGAAAGCTTCCCTTCAACATATCAGCAAGCTGCCGGAAACTCGTCTGAGCAAGAAATATCGTGGACGGCCGACGTTAGATGCTATGATCCGGCCTTCCGTGGAGCAAGCTCTCGGCGAGACTGCTGTGGTAGTCTGTGGAGGTCTTTCCATTACAGCTGAAAGTCGAACTTACGTCGCGGCTCTATCGGACGAGCGTGCAGTACACAAAGGCACAGGGGCGCAGGGCATATTCTTGTTCACGGAGACCTATGGATGGTGATCCACACACGACGGCGTTGCACATGTTCCTCCTGGCTAGCGTGGAGTTTAAAGTTAAAGAGTCTGTTCAGCATACTGCAGCGTAATGGACACGTATAGAGAGGCCTGGGAACAAACGTTGACGAACAGGAACTCGCATGATTACGGAGGATACGACCCTTGCTCTTTCATCCCTGTACGTCCTCCACACCTCCACAACGCTAGGAGATTTTGTCTTTGACAAGCAAGTTCTTGTCAAGCGGACAGTTGCATCTCTTCACCAAACTCGCGCGGCAAATCAAACGCAGCTGGCGGGATGTTTCTTTCTTCCCGCAAGATCCTGTCAATGACCCACCACTTGCTGGTTAGCTCACGCTTGAGCAGGCAAGGTAGATTGTACAGTAACCACGGCGGCTGCGCGGCATCGTGAAGCGGAGCCCCAGTGGAGAACCATATCATCTTTTCTATGCATGACGATCTCGCGGCTCCGCCAGCAGCTATCATATTGTCATACGTGCTAAATAAGTGGTGAGTCAGAGGTCTTTCCGTTTCGTGCCTCCTGCGCTCACTTCTCATCTGTCAACGTTGGCCATGGCAAACCATCGAGCATCAGCGCTTGACGAGAAAAAAGATGAGGGCCCATCACTGGACGGCGACGGGTCGCCAAGCCGCTTGGAGCAGCAAAACCCGCAAGGAGAATTCCTCAGCGAAGAGGAAGTCATGGGAAGAGCAAAGGCAGGAGGCATCTCAAGCATGCCTATCTGGATAACATTCTCGAAGAACGACGCCGCAAACCCAAGGAACTTTCCAAAATGGAAGAAGTGGTACATCACTTGCCTGGCCAGTTTCCTGAACGTCATCACATGTCTTTGCGCTGGCGGCTACTCTTCAGGCGCTGGAGATATCGCAACTACCTTCAACGTCTCGACCGAAGTCGTTACGCTCGGACTATCGATGTATATTCTTGGCTTTGCAGTGGGACCTCTAGTCCTCGCACCTCTGAGCGAGTATTTTGGCAGAAGCCCCGTGTACGTATGGTCCTGGTTCATCCTGTTCATCTTTCAGCTACCGTTGGCTTTGGCACCGAACATTGGGACAATTATTGTGTGTCGGTTCATTGCTGGAGTTGGTGGCTCGGCTCCATTGACTAATACCGGCGGGACAGTCTCGGACTTGTGGGAAAGGAATGAGAGCGGTGATGCTATGCGCATATATGGTCTGTCTTCCACATTCGGCCCGCCCTTCGCACTGGTAGTGTCTGGGTACATCGCACAGCAGATGGGCTTCCGTTGGCTCTTCTGGGTGTACATGATCGTCACGGGTACCTTGTGGCTCGTGCTTCTAGTGACACTGCCCGAGACGAGACACGCCATCATCCTCGAGACCAAAGCGAAGCGGATCCGGAAAACGCTGGCAAAAGAACGCCTGGTTGATCCTCGATTCCTCGACAACATCTCCGACGCCCACAACAAGGGCGAGAAGAGAAGCATGCACAGACTGCTCGCTACCAACCTTACCAGACCTCTTCGCTTTCTGTTCTCTGAACCCATCACGATGGGCGCCGCGGCATACAATGGTTTCATCTACGGCATCGTATACCTCTTCAACGAATCCTTCCCCCTAGTCTTCGGCAAGAACCACAACTTCAACCCGGGCGAGCAAGGACTAGCATTCATTGGCCTCATGATAGGTCCACTCATCGCCGCCTGCTTCCATCCACTCCAAGAGCGTTACTACCTCAGACGAGTCGCAGAGAACGCTGGCAAGGGAGTTCCCGAAGCAAGAATGTGGCAAGCAAGATTTGGCGCTTTTCTGCTGCCCATTGCACTTTTCTGGTTCGCGTGGACTTCGTATTCTTCCGTGCACTGGATCGTGCCCATCATTGCATCAGTCTTCTTCGGCGCGGGGATCTACATCGTGGTCTTGGCTGTGCTGAGCTACGTGGTTGATAGCTATCAGACCTACAGCGCTAGCGCATTGGCGGGAGTGATCTTGGTGCGGAATACTGTCGGAGCTGGGTTTCCTCTGTTTGCAAGGCAGATGTTTCAGACGTTGGGATATCAGTGGGCCAGTTCGCTGTTGGGCTTTCTGAGTTTGGTCTTTGTGCCGATACCTATCTGGTGGTACTACAGGGGTGAACGGCTTAGGCTGAAGAGTCCTTGGGCGAGAGAGCATTTTGCGCAGGATGATGATGCGCCACATTGAAGAGATTTAATCTGGATGTGATCCGGCAGTACACAAAAAAGGCCCAACCTATCTTTGGGGTGATAGCCATCGATCGTCAGGTCCCAAAACCTTCGTGTATGTATGTGTGCTCGTGTCCGCTTACGCTAACGTCGACAACGTTGACAACGTCGACAGTAACGTACTTGACGTTCCCGAGAACGTTCCTAGTAACGTTGTCGACGTCGTAAGCGATGGAGTATCAGGCCATCATTTTCTTGGTAGCTAAGTGGTTGGCAGGCATCGAGCACAGGCTCTCATCACATGTTAAAGACTAGAATGTGCCCGTTACCATTTCCGTAAGTACATTGAGAGTAGAGAACCAACCTGTTTTTCGAGCTCTTGACCCGTCCTAGAGCCACAGATGTAATGCACGTGTTGGCCAGGCTTGGTTTACTCTTCGCGGGTGCTTCTTTGCAAGCCATGCGTAGTTGTGGAATGGCGTCGCGTCGGACCTTGCATGATCTCATGCCATGGCTGGAATTAACAGAACGGCAATGGCCGGGCTCGTAGTCTTTGGACGATGCAGGTCTTGGAGCTGGATACTCCATCACCAGCGGTACTGCTGCTGCTACGAGATGGAGGGCTAAGTGTCAGCGAGAAAGTGTGACTCAGTGGAGAGAGTTCGAGAAAGGCCACAGCTGTGCATGTATCAATTACGCTTCTGCCGGTTCCTGCTTGATATCATCTGCGAACATAGGTTCCTGCTTCATTGGAGACTCCTCCTTGATAGTTCCCGACTCCGTACTGGAAGTACTGATGGTGCTGTCCCTCTTAGACAATGGCGTTGGCCGTGAGCGCGAAGATTCACGGGAGTCGTACAAAAGAGTTTCAGTGGCACTCAACCGGCTTCTGGAATCGACCGGAGGCTTCCTAGGCCTTCTTGCACCGCCGCCGGTCGAATGCGTGCTACTACCACGACGTGGCCTCTGTACTCGCCCTTCTGGGTCTGGAGTCGGTGTGCGCGACTGTGAAGACTGCCGCGAATGCGAGCCATCTCGAAGCAAACTCTCTTTTCGCCTGCGTTCCTTGACTCGTTCCGCCGAGGGCTTGTCCTTCAATGCTAGTTTCTCCAGCTCGAGCTGTCGCCGTGACTTGCGACCTGAGAACAAATTGAAGCGAACGTTGCGCCAGCCCTACCAAACAGACGTGTGTGTTAGTCATAGTGTCTCACAGCGGACTTGGAAGAGGTACAGCTTATGCCCTCAGCTTTCCCGTACTTACCCTCCATCCAGTCCACCATAGCCAGCCGCCATCTCTTTTCGCTACTTCACGTTGGCGAGTACGAACGATCGAACGTAGCGTTGCACGTCTGGCATTCTCTCTCTCCCAGTACTCTTCGCGAAAGGTGTCCCATCCTGCTCTGAAGTCAGGTGAAAATGGTTTTGGTAGAAGCAGGACTCGGAGAACGTCTCCACCAGGGGCAATATCTTCTTCAAGCAGTCCATGCCTCGCTGCGTGGGAATTCCAGTGATCTTTCGACGCCCCAGCTTCGATGTCCTTGGGTACAATTTGGAAGTTGATGCGATCTTCCCTAAACCATCCCATCTGGTCCAGCATCGCCACCCATCCAGCCAACTCCGAGAGCAAAGAGCCTTTAACAACCACGACCTTGAGGTTGAAGCCTCGTAGACCACGATTTGTGGTACCGACGAACTTCCTCGGCCATCTTACGCCACGCTCATACATTCCTGTGCCCCAGAAGAGACATAATGTTATAACGCCACTGAAGAAGCCCAGCTTTTCAGTCGACTCCACGACCCAGTAAACACTGCCACCGACGCCACTCCCATCTTCGCGAGGTCGAAAGAACAGCAGATACGTGAAGACCAGGTTCCAAGCAATCAACCCAACGACCAGCAATAGATGTAGCCGGAGTCTAGCTCGGAGACTGATGTACTGCAGACGAAGTGATGATTCCAGTATGAGCAGATTCAGGTATATCTGCGGTGGACTTGAGGGCAGCGCGTCGCGCGGGTCGTTTCCTGTTCCATCTGAAGGAAGATGTGGCGCAGTAATGGACGACGATGATGAAGATGACGAGGACGAGGAAGATGCTTTCGCCTTGGCCGCAACCTGCTCGGCACTAAGATCCGGCGGAGGAGCGCCCTTGACGATCCGATCGATGGGATCACTCATGCTCGCGATTCATAGAGCCCCCGAAGCCGCGCGCGGTGGATTTCGTCTTTCGTTCCAGCCACGCGACGCGAAAGCAGATGTCGAGCTCACCTCCAGAATACCGGCATGGCCTGTAGTGGTTCAGTTGCGGCAATCGTTCACCGTCGTGGTGGTCATCATGTGATAGCGAGCTAGTGGTCTTGTTCTTCGCTTAGAGAGTGGTTGAGTGGATGTTGTTCGGGCGATGTGGCGTGCGGTGGAATCGGAATTCCAATTCGACAAAGTCCGCTCAACGTCACTGACCGGCATCCTGATTGCCTGAATGCCTGATTGCCTGATTGCCTAGTTGCCTGGATGCCTGGACGCGCTTGTTTCCACCTTGTACGTCTTCGGTCATAAAATAATAATACTGTTGCCTCCAGGTCTGCGTGCGGAAACGGGAGAACAGAGCAGCGCCAAGTCCGGCGCGTATCTTTCACAAGGCTAATACGAAGTCCACCATCACTTACAAAGGTGGCTTCACTCCCCCGAGCGGGCGCCAGTCTGTTGGCACTTCCCGTCTCTCTTCGCTCGACCATCCTCCTCGCCGCCGTCTACAAAACGACCAAGTCACCAGCGGTGCAGGTCCAGCAGAGCAGCGACTACACCACCGCCACCATGGCTTCCACGGACGAGTCGCCAAAGTACCCTACCGCCCCGACAGGCATGCCTCCCGCAGGTGGTAAGTCAATGCTGGCACGACAACGAGCGAAAGAAGAGGCTGAGGCAGAAGCGAAAGAGCCACGAGGGCATGGCCGCGACGGCAATGCCTACTTTCCGCTGGGTTACAAGGAAGGGTTCTCGCAATGGTGGGCTGGACTTGCGCCGGCAGTGACAGAGCACCGAGTGATGAGCTTCATTCCATACCTTCAGAAACCGCCCACGCATATGCAGACTGGCAGCGAGCCCGTCACAGCGAACACTTCATCCCTCAGTCTGGACAACAAGAGTTCACACAGTGGCGAACCTGTACAGCGGACGAGCGGCATAAACGATCCTCATGGGCCGCGACAATGGCAGAGCAAGATGGTTGAGCTGAGTGGCAAGAATAGAGCTTTGAACGAGTTCAGCGTGGAGCGGTTAGGCGAGCAAGTGGACAACAACTTGGTCATGGTCCATGGCTATGGCGCAGGACTGGGTTTCTTCTACAAGAACTATGAAGCACTGTCTCGTCTACCAAACTGGAGGCTGTATTCGCTAGACTTGCCGGGAATGGGCCGAAGTACGAGACCGCCGTTCAAGATTCATGCAAAAGACAAGGAGGCCAAGGTCAAAGAAGCAGAGAGCTGGTTTGTGGACGCACTGGAAGAGTGGCGGAAGAAGAAGGGCATCGAAAAGTTCACGTTGCTCGGGCACAGTTTGGGTGGGTACATGGCAGTTTGCTATGCGTTGAAATACCCCGGACATCTGAATAAGCTCATCCTCGCTTCACCGGTCGGTATACCTGAAGATCCTTATGCAGTGAACGAGGACATGCCCGAACCGGGAGACAGCACCATGGCCAATGAGATCGCACAAGATGCGAATACCACCACAGCCAAGAGTGACAATAAGCCACCTCGGAGACAGATGCCAAAGTGGCTCACAACGCTATGGGACGCCAACATCTCTCCATTCTCGCTAGTACGCATGGCAGGGCCAATAGGACCACGATTGGTGTCCGGCTGGACCAGCAGGCGCTTCTCTCACCTACCGGCCGACGAAGCACAAGCATTGCACGATTACAGCTACTCCCTCTTCCGACAACGCGGCAGCGGCGAGTACGCACTAGCCTATATCCTCGCACCCGGCGCATTCGCACGATCGCCTCTGATTCGAAGAATACAAGGCGTAGGCCGACAGTTCCTAGAGGCGCACAGAGACCCTTCCCCTGATCATGCTTCATCACGAACCGAGGAAGTGCCCAGGAAAACACGAGAAACCGGTCTCCCCGTTGTTCTCCTTTACGGCGAAAACGACTGGATGGACGTGGCGGGCGGCTTCGCTGCCCAGGAAAAGATGAACGAGGAGAAGCAGAAGGCACTCGCACAGGCTACCGAGCGGGAGAAGCAGCTTGAAAATGGCGATACCAAAGTCACTATCATCCGAAAGGCTGGGCATCATGTCTATCTTGATGGCTATGAGCAGTTTAACAGCGAGATCTTGGAAGAGCTGAAGGATGTAGAAAAAAGGCAAAAAAGGCTTGCGGTATTACAGTAGTACCGGGCACCCATAGCCTGGATTGGATAAAGGATTACTGCTGCCTCTGGCGATGGAAGCACCGAACGTGGAGGCATGATTTGATTCTATAGCGAAGGCGTTGGCGGCGTAAAGAGGACACATTATAGAAGGTAAACCCTATACTTATCAGCATGCACTTATGCAACATGACAAGGACACGACCATCCGCGCCGGTACTTTGACAAACAGCTATGCCATGTCCCACGAGCATGGAAGACGTCTGGACTGTGAACGGCTCACAGCTCTGATTCACGGCAAAGGTAATGCAGCGCAGAATTCTATCATAAGGATGGGAAGACGCATTGAAATGTTTCCAGAAACACGGGCAATGAACAAGGTTACAAGTGATTTTCCCCAAGTCATCGGCGTCTGGGATACGGAAAAGGCCTCATGTGATCGATTTCGAGGGGGCAATATCGATGTGGTGAAAGCGGCGGGGTTGGCCCAAACGTTTCAGGCTGGCGTTGAGAATTGTTATTTTGTGATAGTAAGCTATGAGTGTCATGCCGAAAAGAAGCTGTAGTGATGACGAAGCTGCAGCGCACCCGAAAGAGACGTGCCGTCTTGTATCGTGCATGACATCTGTTGTACGACCAGCTATGGCGGAGCCGGAAGTGTCTCGACGATGCCTGGGGGGCGGCTGGAATAGAGAGACTTCCACGTGACTTTAGCTACGGTAATTCGTTCACCGCACGCATTGCCATCTCGGAAGCGCACACCGTTGCGAGGCTATGGTGTCAATGTTCTTTTCAATAGACAGTGCCGTTCGCAGCAGCAGACACGAGTCTGACTGCGCGGTGGCGGATAACTCACTGCTTATCCTGCTTCGTATCTCCCATCGCCAACTTCACCAGTGCATCCCCGTCCACTCTTAGCTGCACCCAGTCATCCATCCTCTGCGCACCCAAGCTCTTATAGAACTCCAAGCTAGGCTCATTCCACTTGAGACAGCTCCACTCCAGCCTGCCACCATCGATCCTAACGACTTCCTGAGCCAGCGCCTGAATCAAGAACTTGCCGTATCCTCTCTTCCTGTACTGTGGTCGCACATAGAGGTCCTCGAGATAGACACCA
The DNA here is from genome assembly GCA_000504385.2 of Exutisphaerella laricina CBS 326.52. Classification (NCBI taxonomy): domain Eukaryota; kingdom Fungi; phylum Ascomycota; class Dothideomycetes; order Mycosphaerellales; family Mycosphaerellaceae; genus Exutisphaerella; species Exutisphaerella laricina. The sequence continues at coordinate 15,362 of KZ106603.1, read as the reverse complement.
GGTTTGCTGCGCCAGGTACTATAATTGTTGAGGTACAATGCCATGCCTGCCACCGTACCTGCCTTGTCGTCTGCATTGACGTGCTTGTGTGCATCAGAGGGGCTGGTAGGCAATCGCAGGATGAGTGTTTTGGCGAAGCCTGGATTTGTGTGTACGACAGCACCAGAATGTGAGGGTGCGAAGGTGAGAGTGCGTCGAAGGGAGTCCTCGGTTGCTTCGACTTTGTCGGGTTCGTTTTCGTAGTCGGCGAGTTCCTTGATCATGGCGAGGATCTCAGGAATGTCTATTGTTTATTAGTTCTAGCCGCGAAAATCGTGTGGTATAACTTGATTGTTTTACCATCGGGGGTAGCATGTGTGATGCTTGGCTGATCTGAATTTACGGCAGCCATAGTGTTGAGTGCAATCAACTGGAAGTGGTTGTTATGACGATGAAGTTGCATTTCCAATGATAAATCCAAGTCCAGGCGAACGCGCGAATCCTTGTCGCATCGGAGCGAGCCTCGGCGAAATTGCCGGAGTGTTTGAGGGGACAGGCAGGTGCGTGGAGGGTGCGCCTGCAGTCTCTATGAGCTCCACGATGTTGTCACAGCTTTAGCAATGCCGTCTACCTTGTGTAAGCCATTTTGCGAATCATCTCTCGGTTCAAGAGCCCCATGTAATATCCCAGCGATTATTCTCGGTGTTCCAATCCATCCTTGGAGACTGGCAGAAGACTTTTGCGTATAAGCGCTGCATAAATCGCGGCGTGATAGTATGGCCACTACGGTTGCCGAACGATCGAGCATCGACCATGCCCTTGCCCCGCTGCAGAATCATCTCCAGAGCGCCATAGTCTCGTGAATGTGTTGACGTTGAGCGTTTCCTGCGTCTCAACAAAGACTCCTGGACTCCTCTGCCACATGCCAAGTCGCGCAGTTCGGTCCACTCTCTGGTTGGCAAGGGAGGTAACAAGCGATCAAGGACATCTGCGTACCACTTCTTGGTCATATTCTTGACCCTGCATTTCGGCATAGGTCGCATCTTTGCATTGAGCTCAGGGACTTCAGGCTTGAGCCTGCGAGGGTTTGGCCGAGTCAAGGTGATTGGACTCGTGCGGATCTGCGACATTGCAAGAGCATGTAGGGCGGGCGTGAGGGCCGGAAGTGCGTTGGCTAGTTTGACGATTGTAGATGCGGCATCGCGGTTCCCATCTGTGAGACCAGAGCCCGCCCCAGACGCCGCGACTTCTATCTCGTCCTGAGATACGTCGTCGTCCTCTTGTCCAATAGCGCCTTGCTGTGAGACGTCTACGATCGCCTGTTCTCCAGCCTTTGGCATTAGAGGTTCCAGCAGCTCATGTCTCCGCTTGCCAGTTCGTCCATAGGCCATGAAGAGCACCTTTTGCAATGGCTTGAGCTCTCCTTCATTGGCTCGCCTCAGCCGATTCAGTGCCTTCTGTGCTTCAACATGCTTGCTCAAAAGTCTTTCGCGTGTCTTCGGATCATCGCGGCGCTTCCACGCACGAGAGCCATACACTCTGAAGCGGGATATGGCATGCTGGGTGATGTACTGTCTTGCTTGTGGGTCGGGAAGGTACGAGCACTCTCGTAGTATTGCCCGCAACAAATGCCGAGCGTTCATATCATTTCAGGCTGCACAGTCCCGTACTGCTGCAGGAGTGGTTTGTCACTTGCACGCTCGGCCGCGGCAAGCTCCGGCAATCGAAAACCGCTAAATTTACGCGTCTCGTCTCGTCGGTCGGTTCACGCGCTCACGACACGACACGACATCGCGTCTCCAACCTCATCAGTGTCCATTACGGACGGTACTGCGGCGCATTCGCTTCTCGACTGCATTCCGATCAAGCCACACCTGCACGCTGGTCCATAGGGGGCCCTGGTATCGTCGACGCAATGCCTCCGACCCCGCAACACTCGCAATCGCAGTCCCCCTACCACCCTGTCCAGCCGTCGCCGCAGCAGTCTGCTAGCCAGCCGAATGGCCTGCAGTACGGTCACAGCTATAGTACCTCGTTCGACGGCAGCCAACACGGACAGTCCTTCAGCCAGCCCGCCGCGGCAAGCTATGCGCAAAGCTTCCCGAACGGACCTATTTCAAACCCGGGCTACGCGAGGAGTTTTGGAGACCAGGCGCAAAGATACCCTATGAGATATGGCGAGGAGCCGCAGATTTACACCGTGAGTGGCGTCGGTGTCTGGCGCTCTTTGCTCTTTGCGTGGATATGCTAATTGTGGTCGTAGGCTGCCTACTCTGGCGTAAATGTGTATGAAATGGAGGTCGGCGGCGTTGCAGTCATGCGCCGGAGAAGCGACGGCTGGCTGAACGCTACGCAGATCCTGAAAGTCGCAGGTGTCGACAAGGGCAAGCGTACTAAAGTCCTTGAGAAAGAAATCCTGACCGGAGAGCATGAAAAGGTGCAGGGCGGCTACGGCAAGTACCAAGGTACATGGATCAGCTATCGTCGAGGTCGTGAGTTTTGCCGCCAGTATGGCGTCGAAGATCTCCTCCGGCCGCTTCTCGAGTACGATGTGAGTGCCGATGGTTCTAGTGGTCTGGGACAGCAGGAGACGCCCACGAAGGAGCAAGCAATGGCCGCACAGCGCAAGAAATTCTACAGTAATTCGAACATGGACCCACGCCAGAACGGTGTACCAGGCTCGAATGGCACATTTTTTTCCAGCATTGGTTCGACGGGCAACGTTGCACTGGCAGCCATCAACAAGGCCGCTCGCCTCAACTCCCCCGCACCGAGAGCTGGAAGCACACCCAAGCCGGCCAATATGCGAAGAACATCCCACCATGACGGCGCACAATCGGCTAGCCAGCAGAGTGTTACTTCCGATGCGGATGGGAGAGGCCCAGATTTTGGCTACAACCCGCAATCGACTGGCGAGCCACCACGTAAGCGCTTGCGGGCCGGTAGCCAGGACAACATGGGTCCTCCGATTATACCCATTGACGCCTCCATGAGATCCACGACACCTACAGAGCCGAATGAGAGCTTTTTGTACGAAAACACATTGCTACAAGATGCTGTAAATGGCAATGGCGAGCCTATAGCATTGCCGCCGTTGCCAAGCCCAGCCACAGAAGAGCAGCAGGACAGGATGAACATGCTTCTGAGCTTGTTCACAGACCCTGGCCATGTTGACTATGCAAATCATCCTGCGATCAAAGATCTTCCCAACGAGGATCTTAACATGCCCTTGGACGTCTCTGCGAACAATGCCCTCCACTGGGCTGCAACCCTTGCGAAACCGTCATTAATGAAACTGCTCATACAAAAAGGCGCGAGCATATGGAGAGGCAACGCAGCCGGACACACCCCTTTGATTAGTGCCGTACTGGTTAGCAACTCATGGGAACTTTCGAACTTTCCTGAACTGCTCGAAATGCTTGGGCCACTGATCGAGGTGCGTGATATGACCGGACGGACTGTGCTCCATCACATTGCTGTCTCTTGCGGCATCAAGGGCCGAGGTCCAAGCAGCAAATACTATCTTGAGGCGTTGCTGGAATTTCTCGTGAGGATAGGGACCCAGCCAAATTCCGCCGCCGCCAAGAATGTCGCCGCCGCAGCTGCAGCCCAGCAGAGCAATGGCGACAGTCAAGATGCTTCTGCACCAGGACCAAGAGGCCCGGTCAACCTATCGCGCTTCCTCTCACACATTGTAAATGCACGAGACAAGGCTGGCAACACTGCGCTCAATCTCGTTGCACGAATCGGTAACCGCAGCATCATCCAGCAGCTACTGGAAATCCATGCCGATCCCGGCATTGCTAACCTGAAAGGAACTTGTCCGAAAGACTTTGGCGTGGGTGTTGCAGAAGGCGAACTTCCTTATCCCAACGGTGGCCTTGCCAGTCAGCAGTCCTCCCTGAACCCACCAACCTACCCAATGCCCGATCAACCCAATGACGCGAAATCTGGAGCACCAGAAATCAGAGCGGAGGACATGGGCCAAGAATTCATTGCGTGTGTGTAACCCTTTCCAATTTGTGAACAAGATCGGCTGACTGACGTGTCTTCTTCTAGCTATGACATCCATGCTTACGCAAAATCTTGCCTCGCACAAAGAGTCTTTACGCTTGAAGACTGAACAGATCGACAAACTCAACGAGCAGATCCGTGAGCTTTCTGCTATACAAAAGGCGGATCTCGAACAGCTGCAGAGAATGAAAGAACGAATCAAGCTTCGAGAAGAACGGCGCGCCAAAGTCGCAAATCTGAGAAGAGAGATTGAGAAGAAGTAAGTTCATCGACTACCGTATACCACGCCACGCCAAACAGACTAACAACACATCCATAGGAGATCCACCACTTCTCCAACCCGTCCCACTCAAAAACTCGAGATCTCCCCGGAATGGCTCCACTCTCCCCCTTCCCCGCGCAAACTTAAAACCCGCCTCATCGCCTTCCAAAACAGCAACACCGACCTCCAACATCAAGCCTCCCAACTCCACAGCCGCTCCATCGAACTAGAACGCATGTACCGCCAAGTCGTATCCTTGTGCACTGGCGTCGCTGAAGACCGCGTCGAAGAAGCGCTCCCTGGTCTCGTGGCCGCTATTGAAAGTGAGAAGGGCGGGATGCAGGAAGTGGGGAGGGTGAGAGAGTTTTTGAGGAGAGTCGATGGCACTGAGGATAATGACAATAGGGCAGTGTATCTGCAGATCAATCCGACTGTTACAGCGGAGGCGGAGAGGCAAAGGTTGGGGAGGCGGTGAGGTAGTAGTACATATATTTTAGCGTAATCATTGTATATACAATGATAGTGTGCATACCTACATCAGGTCACGCAGCATTGTGGTACTGAGAAGCCTTTTGAGTCGACAGTGTGGCTTCTCTTGCTAGGTGGCTGGCCGGGCGTGCGATGGTGAGGAAGCTTCGCCATTTACTGAGTCTGCTGGGATACTGAAGGAGGTGCGTGGACTGCTGAAAGACTGGCTTGAGCTAGACAAGCTGAAGAGTCTGCACGCGCCCGACAGTCGACGGGCTTCGGTCGCTGCTTCGTCTGCGTGTCCTGCCACCGACATACCTCGTCAGCGTACCGTTAAGACGGGCATAGCGGAAAGGAAGAACGTACCCCTGAGTGCTTTCATCGCTTTCACCACTTTTGCGCTCGACAGGAGATGTGTCTGCGATACTGGGCGTGACATGTGGCTCAATTGCGTTGTAGATGTGGTTGCTGGGGCATAGTCGATTGTTGTGCTTGAGCCAGCTGGTGAATTGCCTGATGCTGCAAGTAGCCCGAGGAGTCTGAGGACTGGGCGTGTCGGGTATTCCAGCACTTGCGACGCTGAAGGAAAGTCGTTAGCTTGTAGTGTGAGAAAAATCATATCAAACAAGCAGAAGCACCCCAGCACAATCGCACTGGGCGGGGTGTTGAACTGATATCAATGGACAATGATTACTTACCAGTCGTATAATTCTGCCGAGGCTGCTTGGCTGAGAAGCCAAGGAAAGACATAATCCTTCCAAAGGAGAACTCTGACTAGCGGCGGCGATTGTCTCACTGGTGCGATTGCCCGTTGTGCTGCGATGTAGCCAGCACAGCAGCACGAAGTTGCTCCCAGCAATTGAGGGGTTGCAATTGACAAGGCGGCAGCACCTCCGATGTATGTTGTTGTCCGCCGACCAGTCGAAGCTACCGAGGCTGATGCGACTGGTGAAGGAGGAGTCTTCTGTCCGAAGTCCTTGTGCTTCTCTTCAGACGACTTTTGTACTTCGACAATGGGTTGTAGCTGTTCGTTCATGGTGCTGTCCCAGTCGTTGATCATCTTGAGCCATTTGCGGGCGCGCAAGTGCGGCAGAGGCAGAGCAGCCGATGATGACTTCTCGCCAGAGATAGCATGATCATGTTCGTCGTCTGGTAATAGCAGAGGCTGAGATGAGTCCCGGTCGGAGGACTCGCAACCGACTTCTTCCTTCGCATCTATGATTTCGTCATCAACATGTGATATCCTATCATCGTGTCGGGCTCAAATGCCAAGAGAAGCATGGACTTCAGAGGCAAACTCTAGCCACGGACGGCGACAGGGCGAGTGAGTATTTCTCCAAAGTTGAGCATTCTGAAAGGCGTCTTGTCCTGCGTAAGTAGTCAGCCAACAGCCAGTGCGAGAAATCAGGTCAAGTGTGCTTACATGTACAGTGTCTTTCTCACTCAATCCCGGATCACGAAAGGGAGTTCCGTGGTGAGGTAGCTCGACAGAGCCTTCCGAGGCTACCGAAGCTGGGACCACTGGCGAGGTAAGAGGTCGGCCATGGGTCAGGGAAGTCTTGCTCTTGACTCCGCCCAAGGTTTTCTGGCAATTGCAGGTCGTCGTAATCATAATCACTCTCGTGGGAGGGTTGCCGATCCTCCCACGAGAAGCCGTAATCATGATCACTCTTATTGAAGGATTGTCAGACCTACGTGCCGTCGACCTAGAGCTGCAACGTTGTCAGTCTGAGTAGCCAACAGCGCAAGAAGGAGTAGCAACGCCGCACGTACGAAGCCACCGAGCCAACGATGAACGGGTCCTGGCGCACCCGAAGGTGCGCCAGGCTGCGAGCGAAAATTAGCTCTTTCTTGGTTTGGTAGGTGGTGGTGCATGGCCGTCGCAGCGCCGGCGATTGCGGACGCCCGCCGTTCATCGCGCGTGACTGCAGAGCGAAAGAGGTTGTTGTGCTTGTCGCAGTGGTTGTTGTCGTTGATGCAGTTGTGTGAGTGGAAGGCGAGGATGGTGGGAAGGTGGAAGCAGAACAATTTGCAATTCGCAGGTGGATCTGAATCTTTGGCAAAGCTTGGCAAGCGCTAGCTTGGTGATCGTGAATGCGAGTATGATGAGCTGGCTTTGCTCGCAAAACTCATTCCGCGCCACAAGAACGTTATATTGTTGATATGATACATCGAGGAGCATCGTGACACTCCGCTCTTGAATCTCTTTATCGTTTCGAACAGAGTATCTCGCCTCGTTGTGGCAGTATGAACCCCGATGGTTGAACTGAGGATCCTCACTTCCGCGGTGGAGCCCCTTTAGACCCCTTCTCGTAGGTAAGTGCTCTGTCGTCCGCTACATTTGTGCCCGATATTATCTCATGCTTCTCGCACAGAGAATGCAGCTACGAATCGCCGTGCATATCACGCCAGAATAATGCGAGGCCTGTATAGTTAGAGAGCTAAGCACAGAGACGAGGAGTGCATTGCAACCTACATTGTTAGCTGTTGCCGAATGCTCGCTTTCCTCGTGTACATGCTGCAAAACGTAGTACTTTGGCATGTCTTTGCATCACCGTATATCTGCATCTCCCTGCTGAGCTCGCAACACAAGCCAAAAAGGATGATGCTTGTGGCCGAAGATGGTTGGTTCAGTATGGCGAAAAGCACAAAAAAAATGAGCACCAATGCTTTCCGATGGGGCTGAACCACTTGCGAGCCTTTGATATTTTACTGGTAGGAGCTGTACACTTTTTCGAATTAGCGAACAGGTTTCGAAGGAAGAACATGAAAGCAGAGTTAGTAGAGCAGTCAGCGGCGTTGGCGAGCGAGCGAGCGGCGTTGGCGAGCGAGCAGCAGAGCTTGGGCGGAATCGAGGTATGTCGAGATTATGTCGAGATCCAGAGCCATTACTTGTCGACTTGGCGTCGTTGAACTAGACCAGATGACCAGATTCCAGAGGCCCTTTTCGGTGGAAGAGAGTTTCTCCCGGGCCGGCGATGAGGAGCATCTCGAGTTAAACGGTATATATCCCTTTAAAAGTTGCAAGCTTAGCGCCCGAGAGATAGAACTCCATTTCCCCTGCACTTCCATATCTATCGCTATGTGCCATGCATCGATATGGCAGGACCTGGAGATTCGAGCCTGATGTCCATCCACCTCGCGCATTAACTTTGCTTACCCATTGATGTTGTGTTGCGTGTGCTATCACCCATAGACGGTGTTTGGTGTAGTGTCCACCAAGCTGGATCTATGCGGCGAAGCTCGGCCGGGCTAGAGTTGGTATTGAAGTAGGCATTGAGCTTCGGTGAACCCAACACAACACTCGTGCCAGTACCATCAAAGCGCGACAGCAGCGAAGAGGAATGAGACAAACCTCTCTGCAAACTCAACTTTGACAAAGAGGCAAGTAATCCTCATCGAAGCGACTAGCGCACTGCCTTTGAACTCGAGGAATTTCGTTGCTCTAGCGCGCCTCCTCCTTCTCGCCTAGGCCTTCACGATCGCATCGAAGGCAAGCATGGACGGTGAACCATGGCCGGCCCACGACAGCAGCACGAGGTAGCACCTGCCAACTGCCATCCTCGTCTACAAAGCCTTCTGATCTGGCAGTATGCTTCATCATATCCTGCAACGACCGCACGCCGCACGAGACTGGTACTGGACATTTTGCAGCAGCGCCTCTCTGCAGATCTGGTGAAGATCGTGCCCGAGCTAGCCATGCAATGGCTGCTATACCACACCAGCATGCAACTGCCAGTAAGCGCAGATATCCGGGGCATCCCAGCAGGCTTGCTAGAGCGAATGTGGTGTGCAGAGGCGCCTGGTACCATCTGGTGCTTGCTGCTACGAAACAACGACCAGGAGCCAGCCAAAGAAAGCCGACAGGAAGAGCCTAGGCAAACATCCACCAGGTGTAGTAGCCATACCGCAAGTTACAATGCTCATGAGGCCGCAGAAAAACGCGTTACGCCTTCAACAGCCTCCGCTGTGTCTTTCGCACGACCATGCAGCGCAAGAGCCGACGTTCAAGCCCAAAGCAGCGCGTACGAGGCGACGCTATGCGAGAGGATAGAGCAAGGATGAACAAAGCTAGGCAAAACAAGCTGCGACAGGGCCAGACGATGCAAAATTGTCGGTCTCCTCACTGGTGTGCGCAATATGGCTATGTATGCGGCCAGCCGTGCATGCCAGGCACATCGAGCGTATGCCTGTCCTGCCAGCTTGGGCAGCGACTTCGGTAACGACGAAGCAGTCTTTCCACCTGGGCGCGAAGGCGCCAGGGGCTGTAGCAGAAGCAAGAGAACATAATACCAGGCCTTCGGCGAGACTCCAGGAACGCTGACCGCCACTGTAATGTGATTGACAGCAGGCATTGCGGTGCGCTTCTACACGCGCGATCGCAGCTTGACCCGGACGTTGCATTGATCCATGGCACAAGCACTGCTTGTAGGCTTAAAAAGCCATCGCTAATGGAAGAGCACCTCCAGACAGGTGAATCCAGTAAAGGCTGCATGCAGCGTGCAGTCCGCACGAGGCACTACCAGCAGCATCGCTACCACTGTAACGAGGAGGCATGGCTCTATGCAACAAATGTTGAAGCGAGATATACACTCGATCCGCAATTCAACCTTGTCCCCTGATGTGCTGCAAGGCGCAGCAACACTGTCGGAGTACAAGTTTGCCTCGTCATTATAGCCTTTGTTGTGTGAAAGATCAGATGCAGCAACATCTCCGGCCATATGAAGAGCTTGACGAGGTCTCTGTGTGATATGGCCACGAGATGTGATATGGCCACGAGAGATTCCTGCCTCTTCGAATTGCTAGCGAGCATGGCTTCCAGGAAGCATCGTCTTCTCTTGTCTTCAGACCCAGCTCGAGCATCGCCACGGCCGATCGATAAGTACTCCAGCTTGCAATAGTCAACGCAAAGCCAGCTCTAGAAGAAAAGGCATCGATGGAGGTCGTGCATGGTATGTGCTCGGAGATTATTAGCAAGGCATCCTCGGTGCGTCGAAAAGCAATACACATCGAAATTGCCAGGCTGCCTCGCTCGTAAATATTGACAACATGTTCTTGCGAAGCCCACTGCCTTGCAAGTCGAAGATACCGTTCCACGGGTTGCATCAGTCAAAGGATGTACCGCATCATTCTGGTCTGAAGCACACTTCAATGTCCGCCTTGCGTCGTTCAGAGCAGTCAAAGTGTGGTAAGCCGTTGTCTCAAGTTCCTGGCTAGCGCACCTGCAGAATCGCAACAGCCTCCTGGTATGCACAGCAGGATCCACAGTCATTTCCAGCAAGTCGACTATCTTAGTGACGGACAACACGGGATCGATGTGAGAAGACTGCGATGTCTCCACGGTCGATGCGACTATCAATGTCCTCGAGAACTGCTCTGTCTTGCCAGGACGTATGGCAGAAGGACATGGCTTGTTCCTTCCTCCCGGGGCACTCAGAGATGGCTCAACTGCAACCGATATTGGCTGCGAAACATAGCGTCGCGATGTGGTGATTTGCGGACAGACAGCATTGATGTGTGCCGCGCACTCTGATTTGGAAGCAGAGGAAAACCGGCTTGGCATATACAAGCCTTCGCATCGCATGCTGAGGACAACGCCGGTAATGACGAGGAGCTGGCTGCGGCGTGCGGCCAGGTTCTCGTTTCCCAAGCGGGCTTTGGTATTGCTGCTGCGGGACTGCTGCTATGCTGGCTTTGCCTGACGCGCTGCCTGACGTGGTCGCCCCAGCCGACTTGGGAAGATTCCAAAGCTGTACAGGTCTTGTGGTATCCTTGATAATCACTTCCACGAAGATTGTGTTTGTATTTGCTGGTAGGCGCAAATCGTATACCGTCCTGAGGCAGCCCTACAGAGTCTGCCCCTGCGGAGTCTGCCTCTGCGGAGTCTGCCTCTTCGCGATTCTCGTTGTGGTGGCTTTGGCGTCTTCTCAGCCGTGGCGCCATGCTACCCAGAGGTATCGCAGTAGCCGTGGTATGCTCGATCTCTTTTTTGTTGCTCCCTCACGGCAGAGATCTAGCCCCACTGCCGTTGTTGTTGTTGTTGTGGCTGCGGCCTGGTGTCGGAATGTGAGCGATCAGACGAATATGATCGGTCGAGGATGTGTAAGTGCATCGGTCGTCGCTAATGCTGTCGCTCGCTGAATGGCTACCGCCCGCCATGTGACTCTCGCAAGGTCATCATCGCATGTGGTTCATGCTCTACGAACCAGCGCAGATGGTTTTATCGGTGTTGATGTCGTCCGGGGGGAGGAAGTGGCAGATCGGGCTTGGGCGCATCGATGTTCTGTGATGTGCTTCCGGGCAGCACACGGTTCACAGATTGCTCGGGGTCTTCGCAGCATTATTCTGCACGACGCGTTCGTGGATACAATCGTCCGTTGCCGTAACAATACGGGGGTAGAGTAAGGTTGGAGTGTGGCACTGTGGTGGTTGTTGCAGCCCTGAAGCGCGTGCCTTCGACCGGGCTTGGCAGTCCTCGACATCGCTCACCTTGCTCGCTTCCCTGGATCAACCAACGAGCAGCCCACCAATATCAGCATTCAAATCGACATCGATGCTGATCGTTGTGCTGGTACCTAAGCACTACAGAGTCACTTCCGATTGAAGCGATGATGCCGGGGATGTGGCGAGCTCAGTGCGACATCAGATCTTTCCCCCTTCACAGCACTCTCCGCCGAAGGAGACGCGGCAACTGTGCCAGGTGCACAGAGCTGCAGCCATCCCTCCTGCATACGGAGCTTCTATAACGATCTTTGGAAAGAGGTACCGGTCCCGGGCGTAGAAAGAGCAACCTCGTAGACGGTAGCAACGATGCGGCAGAGGCCAAGTCCCCAGCTGAGGCGGCGTAAGGTCAGCAAATACAATCCAGGAAGAATATTGAGGGAACTTCTTTCATCAGAGCTGCTTCTTCCAGCGACACATCATGCGGCTACAGCCTCGATCGGGGATGTGCAATGCATCGCGCACAGGGCATGCCATTTAACGTACTTCTCTCATAGTCCACAGGTACTCAGCCAATAGCTCTAGGCCTCTTGAAGTTATGATGGAAGGAGATGACAGTTGCTATACATTCCAGACGCCATAATGCCGTAACAGCGATCATGGTCGCAACCTTGCCTATGAACGACTCTTGAGAAACACATCTTTCCTGCTCTGCGCATTCTCGAGCTTCTGCTTGCACAGAATTCACTAATACCCATGCACCCGGATGTAAACGCGAAGCGCAGAGGTGGCATTTGTGCTCTCCGTCGTCGACACTGCTGGAAATCGCTTCCACCAGAGGCAGTGCATCCTTCAGAGTAGGCGCCCAAGAGCGCCACCAGCGGTTCCGACAAAGCTGAGAGAGGTCATGTTGGCTACGTTGCAGGGGCTGGGACATATTCACGAACATGTGTCCTTGGGGGAAATAACGGCAGAGACAAAGCCATACTCGACACGTTGGAGAGCAACATGTATTCGCGAGATGACAGCGCAGTGCTGTGCGTCTGCACCTGTGTCGTGCACGTGCCTGGAACGCTATGCTTCTCTGCAGCAAGACTCGTAGTGATGTCGCTATCGGAACGTCTAAAAGGCACTTCTGGAGTGTACACATTTTAATGGTCCACTGCGTGGTTATCCAGCAGAAACGTAGCACAATGCTGTCACGGTAAGATCAAAGCTAGTACGTTCGATGACACAAATATTATTAGAAGATCATAGTTATACTCGGCTTTGGCTGAGCGGTCGAGACGTCAGGCAGGAGAGTCACCAACAGAGAATACTTTGTCAAACGGAGCACTTGGAGCTATATTAAGGAGCGGCGCCTAATAGCCTGCGACTGGATCATTGCACGACTTGGAAGATGATCTACCCCCTCGTCTTCGAGCTCTCCTACGTCCACGCTATCTAGCTTGTGCCGCCATGGACCGTTAGCATCGCTATCAAAGTAGCAGCCACTGTCTATCCATCATTTATCGGCCGAGCTATTCAAGACCACTTTAAGGTAAGGGAAAGATGCAGCGTGTCTTGATGTTATACTACCACCGTCATGTGAGTTACTCTTGCCGAAGCGGTCGCGATGTAAACCAAGACCTGCCACTGTTACATCATGGGCAATCCTGTGCTGCTGTTCACCAAAACAGTCTTTCTGAATGTTAGCCACGAAGCGCTGTGGACAGAAGGACCGGTGGAAGTACTGCGAAGGTACTACTGCCAACTCTCCGAACGCGGTCGAACATCGTCGTTCATGGCTATAGCTCTACTCGTCATCAAGAGAACGAAATGCTTCATTGCCAAGAGTAATGCCGCCATGTGTCAACATCCATTCCACTCTCATGGACACACGTCAGCCCTCGCCTTGCAAAGATCACGTGTCGGTAGGTGAGGTTGGTACAGTTTGATTGGCTTGGCGCTTGTTTTGCTCCGCCATCCGTGCTTCCCGACTTTCGACGTCACCCGTCGCTCCTTTCCTGTCTTCTGCTCGCAACTATGCCCCAAAGTGCCCAATAAGTAAGCTGTGCAATGGCGCAGCTATCCGTCGATCGTGTCAACACCAATGACTCTGGCACGTTGTTAACGAGATGACGTGTTGCTCGTCCGCCCGGAGCAGCTTTGATAGCACAGAAGTATAGCAGCGAGCATGTTAAAATGGCTTGGCCCTCGAGACTAATATAGGAAGCACGAGGCTGACCATAGACGACCAAATGCTCAAAAGCTTAACACCACTGCACTCAGTATAGCACGCATCGAAATGTCTAAAGACAATACCTTAGCCCAAGACAACATGTCTCTAGGCCCTACAATGGTGGAGCAACCCGACAAGACGCACACCAGCAGCGACGCTGCTCACGTTCCCGTAGACAAGCACAAGCGCCACAGCTGGCTGAGAAGGCACCTGCCCGGAGCAAGCAAGGAGAGGGACGCAGAGAAGCGCAAGAGAGAGTCGATCTCTGACTCAGGACCATATATTTTCGCCTTCGATCCGAATACCGGCAAGGAAGTGTTGCAGAAGAATCCACACTGGCCCAACGAAGATTCTTGGAAGCGTGTGGATGCAACGAAGGGCCAATGGGCGATGGGCAGCGAGATGGCTGGGTACCAAGGCAAGAATGGGAATGATGATTTTGGTGCTACTGTGGGATAGATTCCCAGAACAGTATGCTGAATCGGAGCTGTATGTTGTAGACTGGACTAATGGAAGGCGTGTTCGGGCGTAAAGGTAGACTTTTGATTCACACTATGTTCTCCATTGAGATAGGCCTCCAGGCCGGGGGCACGCTTGCCATTTTTCAACATGCATATCATCGTCAATGCTATGGGACTGAGAGTCTATAATATCACTGCTATGTGGACGGGGAAGCATAGTGATTGACATGTAAGCAGTTGTTGGATTAATTGTGCTACTGATCAATAATACCAGGCATCCCACGACAGAAGGCCCTTTTGCAAGATCCTGGTCCTGCTGTGGTTGCGGGTTGTTGAGAGTGAGATCATCTCATCGGTATGCATTCATTCACCCCTGATGCTCTCAACTTCCAGGATCTCGCAATCATAATCCCTCACCAGCGGCTTGAGGTCTGCGTCTTGTAATGCATAAAACTTCACCTTCCCATTGTCGATCCACTCGTGCCGCTGCTTCAAAGCCCAGAAAGCATCCACGATCGTCCCCAAGGTCAAGTACACCCCTGCCTCTCGGTGCCGAAAGACAAACCTCCTCGTGGGCTCAAAGGGCCGCGGCGAACGTGACATCAAGAACGCCGTAGGTGCTGGCTGCGAAGGATACATCCTTCTCCATGACCCATTGCTAGAATGCGCTGCTTCGATGTCAACTTCAACATAGACCGAGCTTCGCCTGAGACCTATCGCATCGAACAGCTGGATGCAGCGTGGATGGAGCCGGAGCGTCCGCAGCTTCGCGTCAGGATCCTGCGCGAGATGTAGTTTGCGACGAAGATCTGTAGAATTCTGTACCATGCGCCGGAAGGGCTTAGATGTTCTCTGGATGAGGAGGATGTCTTTGTGCGGCAAATTGATGAGGATCATCTCACAGAGTTCGTAAGTGGCGAAGGTTCTGCTGATTGCAGTGGGGGTGTCCATTGTTTAGACGTCTGCGTCGTCATAGGTGGTCTATAATATTGTGACGTGAGGAGCATGAGATACAGCTATGCAGCGTTGTCGGTATGTTGCATGTAAATTACACACTTCAGCACGAGCAATTTGAGTTGGACACAGCGAGTCACGTGTCTATCCTTCAAAGCTTTCGCCATCAAGCCATCAAGAACATTTCGAAGCGCATGATATGATCGTCGCGATAGAGCGGGAAGCATGTCTTAAGTTGTACTTTAAGTGTCATCGCGATGTGCACGCAGCCACGCGTGCTTATGATGCCCTCGCTTCGCGTGGTGCGGCTCGATTTACGAGGTCTACAAAGCATGAGGAAGTGACCTCATGCCCAAGGAACAGCTTACAGGCGCAATGCCCAGCGAATGGCATACGAAGATGCTCAACTTTCGTTCGATTGTGGTATGACTGTCTATGTCCACGAGTCGCCGTTGCTCGTCATAGCCATAGCGGTATGCTGTATTTTCCACCCGCCCATGTAGACGCCATATTCCCAAATCGTAGCAAGCAGAGAAAAGCTTTGCGCAGACCACTAACCCTT
>AWYE02000161.1:0-92221 GCA_000504385.2 Exutisphaerella laricina CBS 326.52 | reverse complement strand
TATTATAGATCGATATAGATATAGCTAGGTTATTGTCTTGATAAGGATTAATTTAAGGTGTGGACACCTGAGGTTGATAGTATGACGTATTCGCAGTCCATTCTCATATATTCACGCAGGAGTTAAGGTTACTTAAGTCCACTGTACTGTCAGATCGTACTGCCCCGAGACACTCCGATATGGCCTGTGCTCGATGAGGCTCTGCGGTAGTTGACGCCACTTTAGACTCGATGGAACGAGTCCGAACTTGGAACGACGCTCGTCGATGCGCCCAGGGGGGGGGGATACAGCATCCTGTCGTCAAACACAACAATGGCCATCTTCAGCAGTGCCCTTGCCTAGGGAATCCCCCCTACCTATAAACCGGGATGGAAAAGGATAAGGTGGTTTCAGGTAGTGCAGAAAGCTAGCTAATCCCATCCTACGCTTGTACGACCTCGAATCTTGACTCGCAATATAGACAGGCGCAGTCCATCCCGTGGAGGAGAGCTGTTGTGACTAACTTATGGCATACTCAACGTGAGCAGCGCGTGATATTGCAGAGCGAGTCATTTTGGTCATCCAACAGTAAAATGCGGAGACTGCCCGTGGGCGTCCGCATCTTCTTGGAGGTCGCAGGTCGCATCTCCAGTCGCTCGTCTAAACCGCGATCCACTTGGTGCCAAAGGATTCGGGCCGGCTTCTCGTCGACGCCACTGACGCTGACAGGCACGAGCCGACTTATCCGACCACCTCATCACAGCTGCTGCTGTGCTGCCGCATGTCTTTGCAGCCAACGTTGGTCTTTGGTCAGCGCACTTGGCGATTGTGGGGATAAGCAAGCGAAGAATTGCTAGAGCACTTGAGATTGACAAGACCGCGGCGCCGACTTGGCGATCGGGTGCGAAGGAAGAGGCTCACGCGACAAACTTCAAGCTGTCCAGCAACCCATACGATGCAGGAGCGGTCCACACGTCATCGCACTCATCGTTACCGCCCGCCCATGTGCAAACCACGCTATGGAGTATGAGGTATCAGGATGCTGCACCGCGCTATGCCTGCCTGCCGATGGTGCTGTGGTAGTCATAAGCTCTTTCCTCTTCGTCGTGGCGCACATTCTTCCACTGCTTCTCCCTCTCCATGCCCCTCATTCCACAACCTCTGTAGTGCGACCGCTTTCAGAGTCTCCCACGTGGTCGACATTGATACGGCAGCATAGCAGCTACATCAACACGCCATCATCTCTACACCACGAGGGCAGTCAATATGCCTGCTCATTTCAGCGATGAGCCGGCGCAAGTGATGAATCAAGCCGACCTTGATCGCGCCAACGAAAAGCTGGAGCACGAAGAGACCGCCGATGATGAACACTCACGCTCGTCCAAGGCCGAGACCGCGAACAACGACCCGACGGCTACAACGACGAAAGGGAACGGCGAAAAACTTGAGAAGTTGGGCACATACGACAAGTACGAGTTGACCGAGGACGACTGCTACGACGAATTGGGCTTCAGCTTTCCGACGTGGAAAAAGTGGTACATTCTCAGTGTCATCTTCATTGTGCAAGTGTCGATGAACTTCAACACGTCGCTTTACTCCAATGCGATTCCTGGCATCGAGGAAGAGTTTGGTGTTAGCGCTCAGGCCGCACGGTGTGGTGCTATGATATTTCTTGTGCTCTATGCCTTTGGATGCGAGCTTTGGGCACCATGGTCTGAGGAGTTTGGTCGCTGGCCTGTTCTCCAGCTCTCTTTGTTCTTGGTCAACATATGGCAGTTGCCAGTGGCCTTGGCACCGAACTTCGCCTCGATTATGGTCGGTAGAGCTTTGGGCGGTCTATCATCAGCTGGAGGTTCCGTTACGCTAGGAATGATAGCTGACATGTGGGAGTCCGACAACCAGCAATATGCCGTGGCGTTCGTCGTATTCTCGTCCGTTGGAGGCTCAATCCTTGGTCCGATCGTCGGTGGCTTCACGGAGGCTTTCTTGAGTTGGAGGTAGGTGTAGACGCGAAACCGAGCCACAGATGTGCTAACATGCGGATAGGTGGTCCATCTGGATTCAGCTGATCTTTGGTGGCGCTGTGCAGATTCTCCATTTCTTAACCGTCCCCGAAACACGCACAACTATGATGATGAACAAGATTGCGAAGAAGCGCAGAAAGGAGGGCAACCCAAATGTATGGGGTCCAGACGAGCTGGTTCCATTTAAAGATCGGTTCTCGGCGAAGGAAGTGCTGGTGACATGGATTCGACCATTTAAGATGTTCTTGACTGAGCCCATCGTCCTGGTCTTGTCCCTGCTGTCCGGATTCTCGGACGCTCTGATCTTCATGTTCATCCAGTCATTCTCGCTGGTTTACAAACAATGGGGCTTTTCCACTGTGGCGATCGGACTGTCCTTTATCCCCATTGGTATCGGCTATATTATTGCCTGGCTGGCCTTCATACCCGCTATTCGCCGGAACATCAAGGAGCGTCAACAGAAGCCTGGTGACGAGAAAGCACAATACGAGTCCCGACTATGGTTCCTGCTGTATACTGCGCCGTGTTTGCCTATTGGTTTGTTCGGCTTCGCCTGGACAATCCAAGGACCTCCCATTCACTGGATCGGATCCATGGTATTTGCTGCTATTGTGGGTATCGCCAATTACTCCATTTATATGGCCACCATCGATTACATGATTTGCGCTTATGGACCATATTCGGCGTCAGCTACCGGTGGTAATGGCTGGGCACGCGATTTCCTGGCTGGTGTCTTGACTGTACCTGCTACACCGTTCTTTACGAACATTGGGGCCGACAGCGGCTTGAACCTCGAATATGCATCGACTATCCTGGCCTGCATTTCGACCGTCCTTGTCATTGCAGTCTATGTGGTGTATTGGAAAGGGCCTGAACTGCGGAAGCGCTCGCCATTCGCACAGCAGCTTGCAGATGAAGGTAGAGCTGCGAGCGTCGACGGTGGCAGACGTCCCAGCGTGGCCGGCGGTCTTTATGGATCGCGGCGTGGAAGTAATTATCCCATCAATATCATTATACTCTGAATACTCTTGCTGACACTACTATCAGGTTGGAACAGCAATGCGGGCGGCCGAGCAGGCCTGACTGAAAGATCTTACAGCCAGTCTCAACGTTCTTTTGGCGAAACGAGAGTAACGCCAAGAGGAACACCGCGAGCAACTCCTGCAGCAAGTCGAGCGAATAGTATGGTTGGCAGGAGCGGTGGAAAACGCCAGGCTGTGTAGAGCGCTCCATGGCCTTACCAGACGCCCAGAAATCCATTCGCAGATTTGGCGGCATACGAATATCGTGTGGACTCGTGATCCGAGAAGGGTGTTATCCGGAATGTACACATGGTGCAGCTGTTCTGCATGAATGCAGCTCAATCTTCTACAGCTAGCCACCATCGTCCAGTATGAGGAGAATCCGCCACGCCATGATACGTTGAGCGCGCTATTCCTGCGTGTCTCGGAGTGCTCTGCGTTGTCTGAGCTCTGCCCCAGCCTTCCGACTTTCCTCTTGCGCACACCATTAGTCATGGTCTGTAGAGTCGTATACACACCTCTCAATCACTGTTACTCGAACTGGAAGTCGAATCGTCGTCCGAGTCGTCACTACCGGAAAAGAACACTGGATCCCCATTAGGCTTCCACTTCGGTAGATCCGCGTTGGCGTCACGTTGCTTTGCTGGCGGAGGCAACCAGTTGGTGATGTTGTCGCGAAGAATTGCTTCTCGTTCTGGTGCAATCGCAGGCAATTGTATGGCTTCCACGGTCAGTCCTGGACGCGATGTTTGTGCCGGACGTAGCAACTGCTTGGCTGTCATGGTCAGTCTTGAAGCCAACTTTCGAGCTTGACACTTCGGTTCACCAGGAACATCGTAGTCAGAGCGTCGGGCACGCTTTGTGAGCCCATGTGTGCTCCGCCTTACGCTGGAGCCAGCTGCTGGCGCATCGGCAGCTGTGTCCGCTTCCGACTTACTGCTCCGTACGCTGCTTGTATTGCGAGGACCGCTGTGTCGCGATCTTCGACGGGCACGCTGTTTGTTGTCAGAGACAGCATTGTCAGCTTCGAGATGCTCGGACAGCTGACCCACCTTGCTCCTGTCCTCAGATAGCTTCGAGTCGACCATAGACTGCTCGGACGGCGGTGCTTGATTCGCGATAGGCACGTCTTCTTGGTCCAGAATCTCTGTAATTTCGCGGTCATATACTATGCTCTCGGCGACATCCTCTGAATTGTTCTCGTCTTCATCGTAATTACCATCAGGTGGCATGAAGTTATCTTCAAGCCCGATGCTGTCTTCTGTGAGTACCTCCCAGTCGCTCTCGTGAAGCACTTCGTCGTATACAGGTTCTGCAATCTCCTCGGTACTTTGGACAACGCCTTCGTGGTTGGAAGCCTTTAGTCGTCGCGCTCTGCCACCAGCAATCGCTCGTTGCAGGCGGAGCTGACGTCGATATGCTTTGATATCGTCGATCTTGGCCTGGTTTTCCACCGCTACAGCATCAAGCATGTCCATATCTGTCTGCATGTAATCTCGCACCTGCTTGGCCTTGACCTCGTTGCCATCGGCGCGTCTCATACACGCTGCCCAGCGCACGCTCTCTGGTTGGAACCTGAAGATGCTGGGGAGCTGAGCGGCCATTGCGGCTGCAGGGCGCTCTGTGTCTGCTTGTGGAGTGGCTTCATGTGACGCAGGCAATCGCACGTATGCAATGGCTTGTGGTTGCTGGCGGGTGAGGGCGGCCTCGACAGGGGAGCTTTGCAGCACGCTGTTGAATCCACTAGATACGGTAGGTGCTGATGCGGTCGGTGGCGTGCTGGTGAATCCATTCGACGGCTTGACGGCTGTGCCTCTGAAAGGACGCACTTCAGGGCCAGTGTGATTGTCCTTCTTCCTGAGTATGACACGCCGGTAACGTACACCACTCTCGGTGCGCTTGGTGTTGCTACTTGGCAGCTGAGATATGACCTTCTTCGCCGTCCATCCCAATTTCATGCCCTTCAATACGATCTGATCCTCCTCAAATGTCCAACTCTGCGCGGCTGTCTTACGGGCCGATGATGGTTGTGAGCTACTGAGGAGGTGAAAGGCATCTTGTGATCTCGGAAGCTCATAGACATCCTCGATGGGATCAACAGTAGAGTCTGGCGTCGGAGGCGCAATTCGTTGCCGCTTGGTAGGTGGCACTCTCAGAGCAGGCGCTTCGTGCTGCGTGACTGTGCGGCTAGGCTGGTTGGGGCGGTCAGGAACCTTGAAACCTGTGGTATAGACGAAAAGCTCAATGCCACGTTGATCAGACTGGAAGAATTCATCGATCTTGTCATCCGCGAGCATCTCCGCGCCATGGGTGTCGACTGTGCTATAGAAATGAATACCGTGCTTCTCCGAGCCGCTTGTTGCCTTATCGAAGCGCGCACGCGCGATTTTCGTGAGGTCAGAGAAAGTCTTGCCGGCATCGATCGGCACTGCAAGGGTCCGTATTGCGGTCTCCGGATCTCGCTGCCGCTGACCAGGAGGCAGAATGTGCACCACGAAGTACATTGTAGTTCGGCGTCGTGGAGATGGTGATAGTGTAGTTGTGAAGTGTGAAGTGTGAAATGTGCAGTGAGAGTCGCGACATTCGAGGGGAAGAAACCATTCGCGCGGAAAGCATGCTACGTAGCTCACTAGTGTAATAGCGACCGTGAGCTTCATTTGCCAGGCCAAGGATGACCCTGAACAATCGCTTGCCGTCCGACCACCCCCTGCGATATACTGTACGTGCCGATGTTCCACAATAGCATATGGCGCTGGCATTGGCACTGTCGCGAAGCGCAGTGCACCTGCCGCCCTGCGCATTCAGATCTCTCTATCTCCACCTGACGGGACGAACAAAGCACGGTAGACGTCGATGCTTTGGAGGCTCTGACTTGTCATGTACATCTTGAAAGTGGTAGGTACGTACATCATTCACATATCAGCATGAAAGGCATCAACACCTGAACTCGCCTGGCTCGCTGGGCGCTGCGCAACGCCAGCTGCAGACTTTCCTCAAGAACGGTAATATTGTCTCCTGTGAGAGCTCCGCCTGTGATGGAAAGCCATTATGCCAGTATTCCACCCATTCCGCTCTGCTGATAACGAAGCCTCGACCGCATGTGGAGCACGTCTGGTTGCCCGTTTGAACGCCAGCTGCCGCAACCTGCACTGCCGTCGAGATAGACACGGGCATGTTTGGCGACACATCATCCAGGTAGTAAGACTTTTGTACGGCTCTCAGAGCCAGCTCGAACAATGAGGGCGCTGCTGAGTTTGTGACGCCTGCTGACGGGTCGTTATCTGCATGAGTGACCGCTTCATATGAGCGATCGTCCCTGACACCTTTCTGACAAGGACTGCCGTCTACGCCAAAGTAGCGTATTGCAGAAGGCGCAAGGTATATTAGCTCCTCACGACAAATATCCAGTTCTCTGCCTTTACGAGATGCTTCCTGTAAGGACTGCATCCTTAGTGCCCTTCCAAGCTTCAAGCGCAGCTCAAGCTCTGATCGAAGGTCTAGAGCTCGTTCTTGGAGATATGCTTGCCTCAGTTCCTGGAAGTGCATTTTCGTATCCCCGTGGCGATTGAGCTCGCCACAAGAGACAATTGGGTTCGGAAGTTGAGACAAGAGCGAAGGACCTCTGATGCGGGTCGGTTCCACGAGCGGATTCGGTCGGACAGTGATTTGATTGTGGCCACTGTGGCAATGGAAATGGTCAAGCAGTTCCCATGGAAGAGTTCGAATATTGTTGCCGGCTACGTTGAGCTCCCTCAGTTTGCGCAAGCGACCAATGCATGCGGGCAGCTCAGTCAGCTCGTTGTTGCGTAAGCTGAGCACAGTGATATTGTCCAGGTGGAACAACTCTGGCGGCAACGCGGACAATGTATTTCGAGCCAAGAACAGCTTGATCGAAGGTGTGAGTGCGCTGAACTCGTCCTCGGATGGAGGCTCGGTCCAGTTCAGATGTGTCTGCCTGATGAGTTGATGTAGAGGCTTCAGTGTCGTGGACGTAATGTATGAGAGACCGAGTTCCGACAGATCTATGGTCTCCTTTCCAGCTTCAACACATGCCTGTACAATATCTATGGCGACCTGCTCTGGTTGTTCGGGCACAAATGGCTTGCCCGTAGCAGCTTTGTCCACCACGTTCGACTTGCGCATCTTGCTGTGATTCGCAAGAACACTGTCGATACTATCGTCACTCTGGTCGCTGCCCATCCAGACACCACTATCTGCGTTCCTGAAGCCATCCTTCACGCTCATCTCGCCCCCCGGGGAAACTTTTCTGCCCATGCTATAGCAGCTATACCAGGGGCCTTTCACCATACGCTTTCGCTTGGGCCGGTCATAGCTAGCCAAATCTTCCGCCTCTGAGGGATCCTCGGAGAACAATGGATCGCTGGACAGGCTGTCCTCGTGTTCAGACAAATGGCGCTTCCTACTCGGCAGCGCGATTGGAAGAATGAACGTTGGTAGCAATGGAGGTGAAGATGGCGGATCCGCCTCTGGGAGCAGAGGCGGTGAAGAAGGCAGAGCCATCACGAGCTGAGGTACTCGGATGCTCGCCTGACTTGTGAAAGAGAGAAGAAAGGAGGAGGAAGATCGTGCGACTCTGGACGCGTATGCGGAGGGAACCATGCTGCGACGCGACTGCCCAAACAACCATGACGAAATCTCGGGCCGTCCCGCTTCAATGGAAATGGACCTCATGAATTACACACTAACTTAGGGGGTACTAAGTTACTGTATATGCAACAACGACAATGCGCGCGAGGCTGAAGCTTCATCGGCACGCCCAACCAATTGCAGCCGCTTGCCGTCTGCAGAAGTCAAATGGCAGATCCTCACATGTGAGAGTCGTTGTCAGCCTCTATCATGGCCGCATCATCTATTGTTATGGAGTGGCACTTTCGACAGGTCGGCGTCTCAACTATTCTGCAAAAAGGCAGAAAGGTCATGGCACCAAGCTCAAGACACACACACCCCGACTTAGATCCGACATTCTCTGATACGAGCATGAAAGCGCCTTTCTGCTAGGAGTTATGGAGTTATGGAGTCTGCTTGCACGAGTGCAGGTTGCTCACCAGTCTCTATTTCCTTTCTACTTCTACCCCACTTCAAGATTGACATCAGCTGGTTTCCCATGTCTCCAGTGCAGCAGACCCAGGGTGAAGTGATCAATTCTTTTCGTCAGGCCACTCAATTAGAAAGAGTCAGAAACCATCTGCCGTGATTCCTCGGGCAGTCTCAAGCGCTTGCCGATCACCCCTGTAACAAATCTTAAGACGAACTGGGTCTCAATATATATCGGAAATCGACTTTGCTTACAGCATATTTACAACAGCCCAAATCGGCGTGGCGATTTACACGGCGTACACAGTGGATGTGACCCGAACATGGGATAAGCTGAGACGAACGATCGAGAGTGTGTAAGAATGCGTAGCATGGTCTTTTTCGACGCCCCTGTTACTTCTGCATGTCCCTACTAACGCTCAAAATCAAGGTGATGTCGAGAGACTATGATCACAGATCAATCAGCTTTTAACGATGTGCGAACTTCGTACCAATAACCCTCGTCACCATATCGAGACCAGCTCCAACAGTATTTTCCGCTGCTTCTCACCAATACAAGAAGGCATTGCGGGTTCAGCTCTACTTTGTGCCTCGCTGCCGCCATTGCATGCTTTTTTGGCACCTTACTACAACCCTAACCCAAGGCTTTATCACGGAATAATCCCGCTGCCAGAAGTTGCTGTATACAGATTCAGACTTGCCCTCAGCAATCGCTGGGCTCAGCTAAAGTGCAGGACAAGATAACACGTGAAGTGATGAGACAGTGCGCTCGGGAAAGGGAAAGAAATGAAGGGTGGCCTCATCGAGTCGACACCAGGGAGCCGAGGAATACATCAATATCGTATTGCTATTCATGTGTCGAATGCACAACGTGCCCACGAGGTTACGCTTGCTTGGCCGAGTATGGTCCTGGGACGAAGACGACGCGGACCCGTAGCCTCTATCGCCGTATGCTTCAATTCCATGCGCATGCCTGTAGTGTACATGACCAGCCAGTATATCGCTGGTCTATCATGATGCTCCCTTCAGCGTCTTCTCGTAGCACGCTCTGCTCAACCCAAAAATACACTGTTTTACACCGTCTGGGTGCCATAACCTCGGATCCTATCAGCAAAATCCCAGCTCTGGTTCTCCAGCTTCTCGTCTTCCTTCAGCTCAACGCCCCTCTCGTCAATCACAGCAATGCTGTACTCATTCATACTCCGAGCATCTCTGTAGAACAGCACCTTCATGCAGTCCCTGACCGTCTGGATCGCCTTATCTCTGCTCAAAGCCTGGCTGGCCGCCTCGTCTGGAACAGCACGACGCAGAATCGGCTGGGCAAGATGCGCGCCAAATCCGGTCGCGAGTGTTGGGGCGCTGAATGTGGTACCTAGCAAATCTGCCGATGCCAGAAACGGCTTGTTCTTCTCGTCCAAACCTGCCACGAGGAGGGCATTCCACAGTGGATTGAAGTCCGATCGCCGCTTGTACATGACTTTGGCCAAGTATGTGTGCAAGTTTTTCGCGCTCATGATCGCCGGATCGTTCACCTCCTCTTCTGCGGCCAGTGAGCCTGTCGAGTAGTTCTCCTCCACATCGAGCGACTTGAGCAGGCGGTCGAGGTATTGCATGTCTGAAACATCGCCACCCACACCAACTACTGACTTGCGGTTGAAGGGCTTGAGACGGTGGACATCAGTGAACCGTGCGAGGGAGCCATATGAGGCGAGGTTGTCGGCGGCAATCACGACACCGGTGCTGAACTTGAGGGCGATGACGGATGTCCCGGTAACGATGGGCGATTGTGTGTGCGAGATGGGTTGCTGTGTGCCGCCGTGGGACTGCGGGAGATACGATGAGTTGTAGGTGCCGTAGACGTCGTCTCTGGGCTAGACAGGATGTCAGTATCTGCTAGGCATGAGATGGATGTTTGAGGTGGCCGTACTCTGCCCCAAGCCTGCGGAAGATGGTTCATCGTGGGGTTGGCTTCGGTATGATCGCGCAGGAGATGAAGGTAATAGTATGTATAGTCGAGTGTTGGGATGGCAAGAGTCTTTGGTGTTTGGAGCGTTGATGTTTCGAGGTGAAGACGAAGGCGAGGCAGCTGTTCAGATGCGCGTCAAGCTCGCAGGACGTGCACCCGCAAAGCTCCACACCACTTCTCTCAGGGAAACACATACCAGGCAAATTGACTACAATACAATGCACTCGCTCGTCGGGTATGGAAGTAGCGACGAGGAAGATGACGTTCAACCACAGAAGCCGGCCAAGGTAGGATGCTGCTAGATACACGCGAATGAAGAGTGATGGATGCCTACTAACAATCGAGACTGCCAGATAGCGAAGACTGATGCCCATGCCACTTCGAATGCGACGATTCTTCTGCCATGTATGTGACGAAATCAAATGATACCGCGACCGAGTCTGACCACGCAAAGCCGAGCCAACACCACCCACCAAGGACGAAACACCTTTGATATCATCAACTCCACATAACGCCGCACTGGCAGCACCTCAGGATGACTATGCACCGTTAGGACCGGCGGTCGGACCATCTGCAGCGCCAGCATCTCCAACAGATGTAGTTGAAGAGAACTTTGAAGCACCTCCCTGCTCGCCATACACATTCGAACGACAAAGACTACGCGAACTCACCATGCCCACTGTCCCCAACTTCGACATACCAAACTCGCCTCCTCCACCCACACGCAACAGCGAAGAAGCCGCCGTTCTTGCCGCGACCACGAAGAAGTTCGAGCACTTCCTGAAGCTCAAGCAGCAGGGCGTCCATTTCAACGAACGACTGCAGAACTCCTCGTCTCTTCGCAACCCCAGCTTGCTACCCAAGCTCATGGATTTTGCAGGTATAAGTCAAGAGGACAGCTATCGAAGTAGCTTGCCAGAGGAGGTGGTAGTACCAGTGCGATGGCCGGAACAGTGCTACACCGAAAGTCTCACGAAGCAGAATGAGCGGAGCGAAAAGAAGCGAGCAACGGAGAGGGGCAAGGTCAATTTTGTTGCTGCAAAGTCTGCAGGGTCGAGTACTGCAGGAACGCCTGCTGACGTCGCGAGAGGTGACAAGAAGAGTAGATTCGACCAGCGATGAGGTGCTGCACAGCCCGAGAAATATGGTCAAGGCTTGCTGCGGCGAAAGATCTGGATCTCACAAACGTTCACAGTACAGATTTGGACGCGCATCTGGAGAATGTCATCTGGGACTAAGCACACACAGGCTAGCATATGTACAGGCGTTGCCCTTCAGTTGTCCGGACTTTGGCAGCACGAGAGAAATGCGTGCTCTTGGGTCACGGTGACAGTTTGTAGGAACGATTGAGATCATCAGCACGATATAACCTGCTGAGTGCTTGATAAGCCAGCGTCGTCGGACAATTCCGTTCCGTGTTCTACATAAGATGATGAACAAGCGTTGTGCTCTGACTTTCGAATACACGCCCAGCAATAGAGATTGTACCCACAGGTTCTGTAAACCCAATCTAATGTGTCTTCCTCTGTCGTTATGATGTGATAAATTCCAAAGCGTGAAAATTGTCGTTGTGATTCGTAGCGGCTTTCGGCCGCATAGACATGCCCTATGGCGCTATGCATGTGATTCGAACACGTTGTTGACACGTCTCTGTCCTGTTGCGATGCCAAGCTCCATGTGGCGGGGGGACTGAGAATGTGGTTGCTGATCGAGTTGCGTTCCCATCATCCTGTTTTAACGGGCAAGAGAGCATGAATGTCGAAGTCGCAAAGCCATTGGTGGTAGTGTAGTGACGTGGTTGCAAGCGGCCCTCGTATGCTCTGCTGAGGAAGGACCGTCGTTGCAACTGCTAGGCAGAGTTCCTGTTAGGGTATTCCGGTGGCATCCCCCTAGGCTGCTTGCTTTTGGAGAGCTTAGGCTTCCTCTGACGGCCTTTGGAAGACCTCTTGCTTGGTTTACGGTTCTTGGGAGGCGCGCACTGTTTCCTGGAGGTCTCAGACCTCTTAGCGCTGGTAGCATTGCTCTGTACCAAATTGCCACTCCCGGGTACGTAGTTATAGCAACGGCGGGCAGCTTTTGCCTTTGATTTCTCAATGAAATCTGGATTGCTCATGTCCAGCCTGTGGGCATCGAGCTCTTCTTTTGACCAAACCTTGTTTTTTGTGGCTCCTCTTCGTGGATGTACACCAGTATCTGGGGCCATGATCTGGCTTCTGGTGCGGGAGACAATAGCCTCTTGCAACTGGTGCATCGGGAACATTCTGACTCCATCATTCCCATCCGTCATTTCAGGATCGTAAGCGGCAGATGTAGCCTCTATTGATGGCACTACATCAGCCTCTGGCGTGTCTGACGCTTCTATGGTCCATCCTTCTTCGACGGCAAGACGGTCCAGTTCGGCATCGACGTGAGCTGCTGCATCTTGCAAGCTCTGCGCCATCGTCCTGTTGGTATACCTCTGCCAGTGGTAATACCAGTCGAAGGCTTGGGAGCAAAAGGTACGTACATGGTTCAAGAAAGTAGCGTATTCTGGAGACATCAAATAACCAGCATTATGGCTTACTCTGTATGGTGTGACGTATGAATGCACGGCGAACAGCTCTGGGTCCGGCCAGGTCAGCAGTTGTCCGCTGTGTGTTGATCCACGAGGATGGTCGAGGACGGAACGGCTTGGCCGTCCACCTTCCATCTGATTCCAACAGCGCGATGAGGCACCTACCAGCGCACGCCCGGCCAGATCGATACCATCATCGGTGACACTCAGCCTCTGCCTTACTGTAGCGTTGTCGTTTGCGTCGTGTTCGATGTCCGTGTCTGTGACACTGTCCTCAGAATGGCGGACAACAGCTGCCATGCGGCGTTGTGATCGAGGCTGCGCAATGGACGAGCAGGTAGCATTGACGTGCTGCTGAGAAGTGTGCAGTATGCTCGGCATTACTGGCCTGGCCTTAGTGACGCTGATGTTCGGTTTGTCCAAAGCAAGGACGTCGGGTAGGGCCTCAGAGCCCTGCGACCAGTTGTCAGCTTCGCCTCAGTCGATACGGCCCACGCCACGGACAACAGCTCAAAGCATGAGTTCAAGTCTGCTGCTCGTTCGTACTGACGCGCTCGAGCCGGAATGGAGAATGGCGGGACGTGCTTGTGCTGCTGCTCACATTCGAGAGTGCATGTGGGTCGAGACGACGGAATGTGTTTGGCACGAAATGACGGAGAGAAACAGAATGCTGCACTTTGCTCGCCAGACGAGAAGCAGGCGTGTCTGTAGCGGAGATGCCCACAGCGAGGACATGAAGTCTGAGCTGCAAGCGACAAGCCAGTAAGAGATCAGACAATTCGTGCCGGCAGACTCTTGTCCAGTGCTGGATTTATGACATGCGCACAATATCGGAGCTGGTCATCATCGGCATGACATACAGTCCGCCGTGCACGAGCCGAATGTAATGCGGGCGATATATCTCGCTGCCGTGAAGTCGGGATCTAGTATGCCGAACGCACGGCCCGAGGAGTGTCGGCTTCCCAGGCTGAGCACCGCTCAACGTTTGTCAGAGCCCAAAGTCAGCGCCCGATGGATCAAGACCACATCTAGATCGAGGGAATGCAAGCAGCCTACGTATCTCGTGGTCAACGGGCAGTAGCTTATCAAGATGTATACAGATTGCCTGACACTCGAACAGTGCCCGTCTTCTGAGCCACCAAGCATCGTATGGAATCAGCTTGGCATACCACCACGACAACAACAGCATGGCTGATGGATCCTTTGCTTCCAGCAGGGTCCGGTATTCTGGCTCCATGTGACCCAGGAAGGACAAGAACCACATAATGGTTGAATGACTCGGTTCGATCGGCACAAGACGCTCCAATATGGATGCGGCCGTGCGGTACGGGTCTGTGTTGTTGGTCTCACGCGCAGGCCTATCAAGACTGTATAGCTTGACCACGTATGGGGACAGCCTGTCGAGATCTGGGTTCACTGGTCGCCTATAGTTGTCCTGTTTCCTATTCTGCTCAAATACAATCGCTGGCCGGAAAGCGCTGGTCTCACGCAAAGGATCGGCCATCCGCCAGACTTCTTTCTTGCCCTCACACATCTTCAGCCAATCGAGGTCTTGAAACTCAGGGTCCTTTAAAGGCCAGGCTTCCTCTGCCTTCGTGGCTTCTATGCTGGCGAACGCAGAGGACCCAAGCAGCGCAGCAGTACCCCACATGGCATCTTTCACTTCTTCTTCCAGAGGTGCAGTGAGGGCGTTGCTGAACAGTGCGGCGGCATGGTAGCCGTGAAAGGCCTCGGCCGCAGAAGGCTTGGTGCCTAACGGATCATAGAGGAAGCGATCATGCATCAGAGTGAACCTGAGCGCGGCATGAAGAGCAAAAGAGTGCTCGGTGGCGGCCTTAGTCAGTACTCTCTGGTAGACATGAACCGACTCATGGGTGCCTATGCTTAGGATGGTCCTGGTATAAAACTTCCTGAGTAGAGCCAAGTGGGGTCTGTCAATATAGCACACATCAGGACCTTGAACTCCCTCGTCCACATGGAGGTACAGAGGAGCATTGAGCATCCCATCGATAAGATCTTCGAGGTTATTGGGTGATTTCGGTGGTGTCGGAAGTGCAATGGGCTTCGGTATTTCCACTTGGAAAGTGCCTGGGCCAGAGAAGTCGAGCTCTGCGGATTTGAGGTCGTAGTTGCACTCTACGCCAAAGGCGACGCCTTTCAAGTGTTAGCAGAGCGGGTGTTCGTGCTGTGTATATGGACTCCGTCACACATTTCTGGCACTTGGGCTTCAATTCATCGCACTGTATGGCAGTGAGCTGGGGTCTCGCCACTTCAGCAAGGAGATGTTTGCCTTTACACGCCGCAGCTTGCAGTTGCCACAGCCTTGACGAGACTTTGTGTGTGCTTTGCGCTTTCTACCAGTGCGTGTATGCGGCGGGCACGTTGCTAGATCCATTTCGTGATGGGGATATACGGAAGGGCATGTTCGACGTTTGCAAGGTCTTGTCGAACTCGCAGTATGTACCTGAGACTATTCTACGTGTCCAACAGCCGGTTCTAGCCGATCTTTCCTTTAGTCTACATGTATCCGCCGTCTGTGCCACATGATGCGTGCATGTGACGGCGGGGCTAGTCCTCTAAGTACATGCATAGCCAAAACCTGTACTTAGCGGTCAATGGTGGAGTCTTCCCCCGGCGGACTGACTCTCGCGGGGCAAGGCAGAACGAAATTGCTGTCGCTTTGCTGAGGAGCACTCTGCTGCGGTCCAGTTCAGCCATCTGGCATCCTGGAACGCAACGCAACGCATGAGAAAAGTCTAAGTCGCAGCTTCTCCTCCTCCTCCTTCTTCTTCTTCTTCTTTCTCTTCTTCATCCTCCTTCTCCTTTCCCGTTTCGGCATTTTCACTCACTTGACAGCGGCCTTTTACAAGCACACACGATCAATAACACACTCACACCCAACATGGCACCCATGGCGATCGACCCAGAGACGGACGGCCACACCACCGGCACAAATGGCACGAACGGGACCTTGAACGCCAAAGCGACGACCTTCACTCCAACGAGCCAGACGTCGACTCACCACCATGCTTCCTCGTCGAGCCAGGCCATGTCGACCGAAGCCGCCTATGCTGCTCACAACTACCACCCGCTGCCCATAGTCTTCTCCAAAGCCTCAGGCTGCTCGGTGTGGGACCCCGAAGGCAAGCACTACCTCGACTTCCTCTCAGCGTACTCCGCTGTGAACCAAGGTCACTGCCATCCGAAGCTGATTCAGGCTCTGACTGAGCAGGCATCGCGACTCACACTGTCGAGTAGGGCATTCTACAACGATGTCTTTCCCAGATTCGCCGAAAAAATCACCACCATGATGGGCTTTGATATGGTGCTGCCCATGAACACTGGTGCCGAGGCAGTCGAGACTGCAGTCAAGATTGCGCGAAAGTGGGGTTACAAGGTCAAAGGCATACCGCAGGACAAGGCGCTGGTATTTGGCGTGCAGGAGAACTTCCACGGCCGGACATTCGCTGCCATTACTCTATCATCCGACCCTGAGAGCAGAGATAACTATGGTCCATACCTACCCAATATCGGCTCGATCAACCCTTCAACAGGAAAGCCGATTCCTTTTGGTGATGTCGCCGCGCTGGAAGAGGTGTTCGAAAAGTATGGCAAAGAGACGGCAGCATTCTTGGTGGAGCCAATACAAGGAGAGGCTGGTATTGTCGTTCCACACGAGGACTACCTTAAAAAAGTAAGGGAACTTTGCACGAAGCACAATGTCCTCTTGATCTGCGATGAGATCCAGACCGGTATTGCACGAACAGGCAAGATGTTGTGCCACGAATGGAGCGGCATCAAGCCAGATCTCGTCTTGCTGGGCAAGGCTATCTCTGGCGGCATGTACCCTGTATCATGTGTTCTCGGCTCAAAAGCAGTCATGCTCACGATCGAGCCTGGCACGCACGGCAGCACATATGGCGGCAACCCGCTTGGCAGTGCTGTGGCGATCAAGGCTCTCGAGATCGTGGAGGAGGAACAACTTGTCGACCGTGCTCAAACCCTCGGAGAAGTCTTCCGCCAAGGCCTGCGTGACATCCAGACACGAGACGCTATGATCGAGACCATCCGTGGCAAGGGCCTCCTTAACGCTATCGTCATCGACGAGTCGAGGACGAACGGCCACAGTGCGTGGGACCTGTGCATGCTCATGAAGGAGAAGGGACTCCTCGCCAAGCCCACCCATCAGAACATTATCCGACTGGCACCACCACTCGTCATTACCGAGGACGAGATTAAGTCTGCCCTCAGCATAATCGAAGCTGCAGTCAAGGAGCTTCCAGATCTGCAGGGTGAGAAGGAGAAGAAAGTTATTCCTCCGAGCGAAAAGAACGTCCATATTGGTGTGGATAACTAGGGAATATTGAGGGAAAGGAGATGTCGTACAGGCGCGGTTACACCGCCAATATGCTTTGACTAACTGGCCCTACCAAGGTATGGAGAGGAGCGCTTTCCTCAGTTCTCAGTGGTAGCATACGAGCAGCGGGTCGCTGTAACTGAAGGGGTGGAGTAATTCGGGGGTGACGCAGTAACCGCGCTTGTACGGTACACGAGAGATGGCTTGTTACGGTGTCACGATTGGGATGAGGTTACCTCACTTTCGCAAAAAGCTTTGATCTAGATTTAGACGCTAGATATCACCTTACCCGCGAGGACGAACATTGAGTGCCAACACTCCTCTTTCTCGTCTACTGACCATTAGCACTTTGTCAGAGAACTTCATCAGTGCAACAATGGATATGGGGACTGATAATCGGGCTATATCGTAGACATACGGAAGAGCACACCTTGGCGGTGGTCCAACACTTTGCTAAGCATCGTATACACACCACAAATTTCGACCCCTGACAATCGTCCTTTTTTCTAGGAGTGGTCCAGCGGCCGACATCACTGTTGTTGCCCCGCGGGAATTGACAGGCTCGACGATGATATGAATATCATCAGTACAACCGAGTCCTTTTAGCGGATACTGTTCGAGCGATGATAGTAGAAATACCCTGCTACGAACGTCTCGAATCTTCAGAACGAGCAATCGCTAGAACGCTACACCTTATCCACAGAATATCACAATGCCATCCATGCATGCACCGTGTATCCGGCAGGCCGCGAGCTGTACAAGACCCGCCTCTATCAAACGCTGATTGTCGCAGTGCAGGAATGCAAGCCTGCATTGTTGAAGTCAGGCATTCTATCATCTAATAGGTTGAGCATCCAATATCAGCTCGTCTATATGCTTCGCCGAAGAAGCTCTGCATAGCGGAGTAGTGGAAAAGAATGCCACCGAGCACAGCCAGATGCCATATGTTGTGGCTGCCGCCGGCGTAGTCAAACCAGCCAGGCAAGAAACGCTCCGGAACCTTGGCGGCGTACATGATCGCGCCAGCAAGGTAGACCGCGATAGACTTTGTGATGGGCGCGTAGAAATATGCCGTGGCTTCGAGACCACGCTCGTATGTCAGCTGAAAGACAGGCAAGAAGCCCGTAGTGGCCAGTGTCACGTAAAAGCCGACTCGTGCCCATGACATGTCAGCTCTGTTGAATGTCGGGTGCCAAGGAAGTATTATGCCTGCAATGCCGAGCAGGAATGTAAGGGCGATCCAGGTCCATCGGCTGACTGGCTCGCAGTAGAAGGCTGTGTACTCGGTCGTCATGATGCTAGCCGCAACGAGGAGTGAAATGCCTGTGTAGTCCACGCAAGCGAATCGCTCCATGAGTGTCTGGTCTGAGATCGAGGACATAGCATGCCACATGCAGCTGCAGACAAGACATTTGCATGCCGCAAAGAAGAAGCAGCCGGCGATAACAATATCGAAATATGTGGCCGAAGTGAAGGCAGGAGTGTTGGGGTAGAAGTAGAACGCGATGGCCAGCACGATTACCAGCCCAATTGCATGTGACCAGATGTTGAAAAACTCGTTCGATAGGGTGAAGCAGGTCCGTAGACAGTCCAGCTTGGTCTCACTGAAGCGGTAGCCAGTCAGGATATGTGGATTCACCCGCCACGGTTCGGGTAACATGTCGTAGGTGACGACTCCGTGCTTCCTGGCGTGCTCTAGGGCGACCTCAATCTTGAGCTTCATCTTCTCCTTGGCTCTGCGTGCAGCATCTGCACCTTCGTGAACAATCTCAGCAGCCTTCGAGGATGTGCTCCCCACGTATGCAATGCCAGAACCCACGAGCTCATGCGCAGTCGCTGTCAGACCTCGTTCCCGCAGTTTGTATGCTCTTTGCTCGAGAGCGGCAAGGTTTGCGTCCATTATCTTGACTCCCTCTTGCACCTTTTGCTCCAGTGTGTTCCTCGTCGTCAACGCATCTCTGTGATAGGCTTCTAGCGTTTCCACAAACACCTTCTTCCTCCGTCGTCCGGCGTCTATGATGTCGTCTGAGACCTGTGCACATCTCTCGTGAACTGCATGTAAGGTGTCGGTCACACTCTTCACTCCCTCGTCCAGCTTGAGAGAACCGTAAGTCTCAAGCATCTCCAGCCTCCGTCCGAGATCACCCAGGAAATTCTCGACGGCAATCTGCGCATTCTCTCGTTCCATGCTCCAGGATCGCGGGTTGTAGCTCGAATGTCTCCTCCGCTTCCTCGCTCTGTCGATTTCATAATCCAATTGCGCGCCTGAGGAAGCTCCAAGGGTAGGCTCCTCCCGGGTCTCGGTGAGTGTTTTCGTGCAAGTCGTCATGGTCGTGTATGTCGGCATGAATGCTGTTGAGTGTCAATGCTATTGTTCTCCTCCGGCACGAACGACGGATCGGGCCCGCGTTGTCTTCTCGCCGTCAATAGTCGCTCGCGTGGGACGTCAGTGTGTAGAGACTGTTTTGTTTGACGCTATGGGAAGGGAGGAAGGGAGGAAGGAAGGAAGGAAGGAAGGAAGGGGCCGAGGGAGGAGAGGCAAGAGCGAAACACAAGAGAATTCAACATTTAAGCATCCCGTGTGCAGAGGAGGGGGAACGTGGTGGTATCGTCTGGCAGCGAAGAAGTGCGGGACGACGTCGGACGGACAGCCTTTGCCTCTCCTACGCTGCTGTTCGTCATCTGGCGCGTTGGCGCTAAGGAAATTATGGGGCGTAGGGGAAAATGTCCGAGGCCATTCTTCATCAGTTGGCTTGGGATATCATCCCGTATAGTACTCTATGATGGATGGGTCTGAGTGGTCGTGTCGTGGGTAGTCACATGCCAGTGGTAAGTGAATGAATAATGAGTGCAGGGAGGTTTGGAAAGGGCAGGAGGAGTGCTCGGTCGTTGCAGTCGATTAAACGCGCTTCGCGTCACCTGCTCCTCCATTGAACTTCACAACACTGAACAACAGCTGAGGGGGCTCCAACACCAACCACGTCAGCATATGGACATCGAATTGCTACAGCGCAACGGGCGTGCTGCTTGCAAGGAAGGTGACTATAAAAGAGCCATCGACTGCTTCAGACGCGCAACAGCTCGCGGAATTGCATCTGCTCAATTGCTCGACAACCTGGCTGTAGCACATGAAAAGTCGAACGATTTAGATGCAGCACTTCAAGCCACGAAGAAGACTATTCGGACATGGCCGCAAGACGCGACCGGCTATCTGCGAGCTGGGAGGATCCTGGTGAAGATGGACAGGAAGAAAACGGCGTGGGAGATCTACAACCATGGCTTGAAGAAGATCAAGCATGTCGGCCAGGGCTACGTACAGCTCAAGAAGGTTCACGCAGAATTGTTGAGCGAGGTCGCGCCGAAGAACAGCATTGATCCGCTGACTGTGCTGCCGAGGGAGCTGGCCATAACCGTCCTCGAACACCTTTCCTTCAGGCAGCGCATAGGCATATCTCGGGTGTCCAAAGGCTGGAGGAGCTTTGTTCGTTCTGAACCATATCTATGGGCGCACTTGGACTTATCTGGTACACCAAAGAAAGTGCCCAATAAGTTCATCAGCACCGCCATCAACACAGCCAAGGCGAAACTCGTAGCGGCAACGATAAATCGCCCATGGGAGTGTGACAAAGTGCTTACTGCGCTCTCAGCCCTTCCTTCTTTGGAGCGTTTGATACTGAAAGAGACAGGCTACCAGGGCGCAACACTTGTCAAGGCACTGCAGAAAGCGACAAAGCTTCGCGAGTTGCAATTGCTCCAGGGAACTCAAATATGTCAAACAACCTTGCAACAAATCGCGCACTTGGCCTGCAAAAAATTGGAGGTGTTTCGATGCGCCATGCTGGGCAAAAATGACCTCAGCTTCGCCGAAGAATGGGAGCTCATCTTTCCTCAGATGAAGAGGCTGGAGCTGGTCATGGACACTATACATGGCCGGCAATATCTCTTCGATCGCTTGGCGGAGCATGCGCCTAATCTGAAGTCCGTCACGGTTCACGATAAGACACTGACTGCAGCAGCCGTGAATATCGACCTTCGCGAGTGCAATAGCCTCGAGACCGTTGACCTCCAAGTTTTCCCAATGCACTCATACAGACAGCTACAACTCCCCACGTCAGTACGAGTGCTTAAGCTGGTGACATCTGAGACACGGCCGAGTTTCTTTCCGGATATTGATG
Organism: Exutisphaerella laricina CBS 326.52; assembly: GCA_000504385.2. Taxonomy (NCBI): domain Eukaryota; kingdom Fungi; phylum Ascomycota; class Dothideomycetes; order Mycosphaerellales; family Mycosphaerellaceae; genus Exutisphaerella; species Exutisphaerella laricina. The sequence continues at coordinate 71,089 of AWYE02000161.1, read as the reverse complement.
AGCCAAGCCAAGAGACTGGACTGCTCTGGCGCCTTCTACCTCGCCTCGAAGACGTTAGCTTGAGGATGTCTCGCACATCATATCACTTGGCTGTCCGTGGCCTCGACAACACATCAAAAGACTCTGAAGGCAACACTCAACTATCTCGGTTGCGGTCATTCTCCATGTCTGTTCCACACCTGACGACAGACGAGACCTTGGCAACACCATTATTTGAGCTGCCAGCGCGGCTCAAGAATTTGCAACACTTAGCCCTCACTGACTGTTCGGATCTCAAGGACTGGCACGTTGAGCGTATCCTGAGCGACGCCAAGAAGCTTCGTACGCTGGATGTGACATGTTCTTCGATCACGGGCATCTCCGTCAAGGACATTGTGAGAGCCGGACACGTGAAGGAGTTGATCGCCAATGAATGTTCGCAGATAAGCAGAGACGCGATTGACTGGGCACGTGAAAAGGGGCTGAAGCTGGAGCGTAGGATGAAACATACGGAGGCGAGCGGTAGAAAGGTGCGATATTGAACATGTACCATGAGGTAGTAACATGACAACACATGAGGATTTCAAAATCCAAAATGCAACAGGTGCAACGCGCTCCTCCTCTACCGTACATGTAGCTCTAGAGCGGCTGAGGTAATTGAGTAAAATTCCAGGCTGAGTGGACAAGCACATGCACAGCATTCATTCAGCGTACACGACTAGGGGGTTATACTTTCAGGTCGTCTTGCACATCCGACGCACCATGACGTTGCTCCTGCCGATCACCAGCTGAGTCGACTTCTATACAGCTTCAAAAAATGTCGCGTTATATGATCCACAAACTGTGAAACCAGTTCGTCGATTGAACATCCCAGCCAGAGCACCTGCCGTGCCTGCATAATAATCGGCAGCTACTACCATCAACTGTGGCACACAAACAACCATGGACGTTCGTACCACCCTCGCCAAACATCCTCTTTTCGCCCAAGCTCACCATTAATCACAGGTCTTTCGCGCCTACACCCTAGGCACAAGCGGCTACCTCGCCATCCAAGCCCTCCCACTCCTGCTCACACCCAAGCTCATCGTCTCCCTCCTCGCCAGCGAACCCCGCAGTATCACCGACCTGGAATCGTACCTTTCCCGAAGCCTCGCCCTCGCACTCCTCACCCTCGCCGGTCTCGGCATTCTTCTCTCAGGCCAGCTGCCAGTCTCATCGCAGATTGAGGCAGTGCAGCAGGAAGATGCCGACAGTAATTCGATCAAAGACCCCTATGCATTCCCATTGTGCGTGGTGACCACGACGTACCATGCGCTGACGGCGTTTTACATCTACACGCAAGTCGCTTACGAGTTCACGTTTGGGTTTGGGGTGGGTATGGCAATTAGCACAGGGCTATTTGGGATGGGATTGTGGGTGCTGTTGTTTGGGAGTGAGAAAGGGAGGATTAGTAAGAAGACTGGGGCGGATAAGAGAACTTCGAACTTTCCCTTTGAGAACAAGGAAAGTGCCAGGGAGAAGAAGAAGGAGAGCAAGAGGAAGAGCGTGAGTTCTAAGAGTAGATAGGGCTCGGCTCCGGTTCGGTCTAAGAATATGAATGTTCCCTCACGTGGCTGGTTCACATGTGCAGATTACTGTTACCCTTGCCCCTGTCCGCCGCTCATGCCCATCAATGCTCCTACGGCATCTGCTTCTGCGGCTTGCTGGGCTTTTGCGGGTGTGTTCTGTATACTGCGCATCTTTTCCCGCTGCTCATACTCGGCCATGCGGTCTGCCAGATAGTTGTCGTACGGGTTGCCATCACCCTCAAACCCACCACCTGAAACTCCTGTAGGTGGAGGCGAAGTGAAGTGCTCAGGGGTAGCCATATCAACATCTCGATCTCGTTGTAGGGGCTTGGCTCTTCGCCATGCAGGTTCTCCGCCAGTCCATGCCAAATGCTTCGCTGGTTGTACGTCCTGCTCCATGGCTGCCCTGACTCTCTGGTCTACCGTGTCCAGGACGTGCTCCATGTCAGCCTGAGCAAGTTCCTGTTCTAGTGTGCCCTCGAGTAGGACCTCTTTCATGGTCCATTCCTCCTTCTTCATCAGTTCTAACGCATGCACTTCGTTCACCATCTTTTTATTTTCTTTCTGCGCCCAGTGCAGTTGTCTCCGTAGTAATCTCATGAGTTGATCTGCTGCTATGCTGCTCTCCCAAGCGGTGAAGTGGATATCTGGTGGATAGTGAATCATGAAGCCTGGCTGTCCAGTGATGGGGTGGTGGGCAGGCATGTACGTGATATTGTCGTTAGCTGGAGACGGATCCACTTCGTTGCCATCTTCGTCATGTGTCGGTCCCATGTCCTGGGGCGCTTTCCCATTGCTGCCATTCTGAAGCTTGATCTTGATGGGCTTTTTGCCTGGCGGCGTAGGCTCGTTACCATGCCCAGGACCTCCCTTTGCTGCTTCGGGCTCGTGTACCGTGCGCATGTGCTTTGCCAACGCATCGGATCTTGTAAATGCCTTGTCGCATTCTTGGATTTGTCAGCATCGTGAACAAACTACAACTGATCACGGCGCAATCTCACCTGGCAATGCACAAAAGTATGGCTTTTCCTTGGTATGACTTCGCATGTGCGCCTTGAGAGCATAACCACTAGGATGGTTGCTCGCCTTGCGCTGGCATTCTCCCCATTCACAGATATATTTTGATCTCTTCGGACCGCCAGTCGCGCAATGTGTGCCCTGTACGTGCTCGACAAGCGCATCATTGTTAATCGCAGATCCAAAGTCGCAGTCCCTCCATAGACAATGTGTCTGTGCCTGCTCTCTCAAGCTGTACTCGTCGTCGTTGGGTGATCCGGGTGCACTGCTCCAGCCATCCGAGGAAATGCTCTCGTTGTCGTCGTCCTGTCCGGGTTGCGAAGAGGGTGCTCGATCGAGTGCTATGAGTGATGATGGGCCTGTCTTTCGTCGTTTGGTAGGTGGCGCCAGATGTTCTATCTCGGCGTGCGAGATATCGACACTGGGTCGCGAAGAGGGCACGGCGGTGCTGAGCTGATCTTCGTTGTCCGACTCCGCAGAAGGCGGGTCGCTCAGATCACTAGACGGTGGTGAGTCGGCCATGGCGAAGGTTGTGTGTAGTGATGCGATGTGGTGTGGCTGTGTCGAGAGATGTCGCAAGGACAGCTCAAGATCGGAGGTGTTTGCGAGGCCAATGAAGCTCTCCGCATAATATGCCTGAGACGCGCTCGACGCTTGTATTATAAGCACGAGCCGGTAGCGGAACTTAGGACAATATGAACGACAGTGTAACACTTCTTGAAGACGGGAGATCACATGCGATTATACCCCAAATATTGAAAGCTCATTCAGACTGGACCATCGCAAGCCAATGCTGCGGATGCTTTTCAAGGGATGCTTATTTTAAGATCATCTATATTCCTGTACTGAAGGCCTGATATCCATGGCCCTTGAACATCTGAGCTCCATACAGATCTGTTCGAGTAGGTTGCGCATGCACTGACGTTGCATCAAATTGCCATTTCCCATGTACTCCTTCCTTTCCACAAACAAAGTGGCGTCGTCAACATGTCTCGAGTAGCTGTCTGCATCTAGTAGACCTTCTTCTTCTCGTCAAAGCTGACCTGTCCAGGCCCCATGTTCACCAGCAAAAGAAGACCTCCAACGATCGACAGGATCTGGAAGAAGTCATATTTGGCAAAGTCCTTGTGTGGATGGTGCGGGTGTAGCTAGCAGAAATATTAGCAGGAGGACAGCGTGCGTGTAATAGATATCAGCTTACCGTCCAGAAGTTGTTCACCAGGATGTTGAATACACTCAAGATCATGACCAGTACGATAGCGCTCCACTTGGCCTTGAATCCCACCGCAACCATGACACATGCCACAGCGCCAATCAAGATGACAATGACACGCCCAAATGTCCATTCGCCTGCAAAGACGAAGCCAATGAACAGGAAGATGAGGAGGATGCGGCCTGCCAGCTGGAAGTACATCTTGCGATCCTTCTCGTCAAGCTGCGGCAGACCAGCTGGAGCAAACTTCTTGCGCACCCAGCTGTCCGAGAGCACCATGATCAAGCCGCCCATGACGGACAGGTTTCGTAAGAAGAAGTTTAGGTCAAATATCAATCCATAACCGAGTGCCTGCGTGACCACCACGCCGATCAATCCACCTACAGCATATTCACTGTGCTTCCGGGCAATAACGAGGATACTGCTGGCGGTCATGGCCACAACGTTAATCAGGAGGAAGAGGTGGTTGACACCCCACGGCACTGTGCAAGATGGTCAGCTTCATGCCCTTGTGCCCATCCACGAGCCACGCCGAAGCCGGCCTCTCTGTGGAAGTGACTCACTATGCCTGTACTGATGTAGATATTCCAGCTGGTCACTCCATTGTGTCAAGATTCTCAACGCATCTTCCAGAAAGGTAACCACGATCAAGAACCGCCCTATCGCTGGGAGGTATGGCTTGACGGGGTCTGAGTAGGTGTCTAGGAGGTCCTCGATCTTGCTCGTTTGTGCTCGGATCTGGTCGAGTGGTGAAGGGTCGTTGGTGGCGGACGAACTCGATTGCCCACCGAACGAAGGCATATTTTGCTGATTACCGAGATGGTAGCCCGCCGTGCCTCGAATTTGCGCCATGATGTACAAAAAGTAGTGGCGAAGATTGTATGTGGTGCGGTGAGGTTTCGTACCGTGTCGTCCAGCCGTTCGATAGTTGCTTGTGCGGGCGTGTGAAGTCGGTCTAGGTCGATATGGCGGTGATGGCTCTTTTCTGGCAGCGAACGAGCTTATGCAAAAGAGCGACGTGGCGTCTGCCACAAACAGCAGTCGAGCAGTCAAGCGGTGTTGTGCTGCAGCGACCACGCGAGAGTCGAGATGGATCAAGGATAGGGATGCAAGTCCTTGGGTCTGTATTACTATCAAGTGGTCGATCGCGGGGGCAACTGAATGGCCAGCTGTCGAACTTCAGATCTTACAACCCTGCTGCTCAATGCCGAGAATAGTGACTCGTGCTCGTACTCGTCTTTGTTACCACAGACAAGGACCACAACAACGCTGAAAGTTGGTTGATATTTATGAATGAGACGTAGAGGCGATGTATGCCTTCACCATGCGCTTGCAAATGCTGGTTCAGGTTCAGGAGCAGAGGGATGATGGATCTGGGAAAGAGCGAAGAAACGTCCCACCCGGCTTCTGCATGGGAACACAAATAGAAGTAAGCTGAGACTGTGGACCTCAATAATGTCGTTCACCACTTGTAGTCATCACAGCTACATGTACTGCGTACTAGACTAGCTGAAGACATGCCTGCACAGCCTCTGCATTGGTATGGCTGAATGCACCAAGTGTATCAAGTATCACGCACACCTCGGGCGCATGAATCTATTGCCATGAAACGGCTTTTCATTGCAAGTGCTACGAGGAATCTACTGCTTGTCTCCAGCCTTTGCATGGCGTCGCTTGACATGTGGTCGGCAACGTTCAAGTCTCCATAGATCAAGACTAGAGGTAGTCTACCTCTTCTCGCAATCCAAGAACCTCCTACATATCCTAGCATTTCCCTCCGCGGCTTTCGAGCGCCTTATCCGGACGATTTTAGAGATTGAGTAACATTCGAACGGTGAACAATCTTAGAGCGCAACGTGCGCCAAACCGTTTCCCAGATGACGCTCAAACGCAGCGCCCGTGTAGACGTACAAGTGGTAATATTGAAAATAGTGGCCTGTGGTGCCGGTAGAAAGAAACTCTCGTTGCGCACCTGTTCGCTAGGACTCGGTCTCGCTGGCATGAAGTTCGATCTCACGCGTCGTTTTCGCCTAACGCCGAGAACATGGTGGCTCTAGAAGCTGCTGTCGACTTGTTGGTATTCTGCTTTGTTGGGGCAGCGACCGAAGAAGCAGCCACGTTGGCGTTGCTATTGCTCTGAGAGTTGCTCTTCTTCGACTTCTTGCTGGTCTTGACCTCGTTCCAGCCTGAGGTGAGCTCACTTTCCTCGATAGCTTTTGCATAGTCCGCTTCACCTCTAGACATCTGACCAGACCATCGAGCGGTGACGCCAGAGGTGATGTCCGGGACTATGGTGGCGAGTGATGGTGTTGCGTCCGTCACTGATGTCGCTGCGGTGCTGGGCTCGTGGTGAGAGCTGCTGTTAGACTCAGTCTCAAGGGTGTCCAGTAGCTGCGCAGACGCTCCAGTGTTGCTGACGGCCTGCAGCTGAGCGTCCCGCGCTGCATTCTGCTCTTTCCAAGGATTGTCCACAGGCGCAGGAGCAATTGGAACGCCGTTCTTCGCCGGTTCGCCACGAGATTCACGAGCAAGACGGCGTTGTGCCTCTGCCTTCGCTTTCTGCTCACGATCGGCCTGTTCACGTGCTGCCCTAGCTTCTTCTTGCTTCCTGCGGTTCTGACGTTGCTTCTTCGTTTCGCCCTCCTCCTTCTTGGGCTGTTTATTCGCTTTCACTTTAGTTGGCTTGGTGGATGGGGTGATGCGAAGTGCTGAGAGACCCGGCGCTGCAGGTTCCAGCATATCATCAACGCCGCCAGCCTGAGCTGCTGGCGAAGCTACAGGGGACCAATCATCGTCTGCGTCAGCTTGCGACAAGCTTCCATCCGGTATGGGCGATTGTGGGGGACTCTGCTTGGCCTTAACCGTCTTCACACGTGTCTGTGTGCTGCTCGTGGACTTCACCTGGATTCCCTCCCTGGCTTTCTGCATGTTCGCCGCGAATTGCCGCGTGCTCATATCGAGTTCATCCTCGTCGTCTTTCTGCTGCGAGGATCGTCCCTGCGTGGCAGGCGGCGGGTTGGGTTTCCTTTTCTTGTTGCCATTCTGTGCTGCATCCGGCTTGTCTGCTTCGGCATAACTCTGTAACTCGTCCCGCGTCTCGGCCTGTTTGGTAGGCTTGTCCACTTTACGCGCCGGCCTCTTGACCTCCTTCTTGCTCTCTTTGGCAGGTTGCGTGGGCTTCGAGACGGCTTTGCCTTTCGGTGTGTAGTAGTACCAAGCTACTCCCCCGGCAACAGCGCCAAAGACAATCCAGTTCTGTATTGCGGTGAAGGCGTCGGCCATGGTGGGCACTTTTTACGGAATATGCGCACTGAAACAGTGTCGTATAAGATCTTCCGCAGTGTGATACTTCCTGATTTGGGTGTTCCCTCAAAGGCACTCTCGAAATGCAGAGATGTTGTTGAGACGGCGATGAGTGTTATTGACTGCAGTGTGGCAAGGAGTTGTAAATCTGTACGACGCGGGCTATTAGGCCGATAGCGCCAATGTTTGGGCAGGTGGAAGAGTTGTGGCGAAGCAAGGAGTAGTGGATGGTCGGACGGTGTATCGAGTGCCTTTGTCCGGGGAAGAGCAGTGGTGGAGGTGGAAAGGACGGCAGGCTGTTGGTGCTGCCGCGTCAACAATTCAATGCAACGAGTGAGGTTTGCCACGGGTGGGTTTCGGATGTCGGATGCAAGAAGCTTGATGAGGATGTAGTAGATGGTGTCTGGTGGTAGGGGAGCGAGCGTGCACGGAGAGGTAGTAGCTTCGCGTGCAGGGAGATGGACGAGCTGTGGCTGAGCACAAACACGATACTACACTGCGCTGATTCAGTGTGCGCCAGCGAGGCGATGGTGTTGACGCGATGGTCTCTTTTGTGCTTATACGAGATACAACATGCTAGGGGACCAAATTTAACCATCACAACCTGATTCGCCATTCGATATGCGAGCTCGTGACAGTTGTCTTCACTTGGAGTTTTGCCGCCCGCCGCACAACACCTCTCCCCCGAGCTCCGAAGCATTTCATCTTAGCTACACCTCCTCTCCTCCTCTTCAGAAAGGACATCTAGAACGGGGCAAATTGGAGAGCGCAGGTTTGTTGTTCGTTCCGAGTCGCACGCGTCAAGATGCTGCGGAGTTTCATCTAAACTGAGCCTCGTCTTCGATCAGTAACCCGCAGCTTGTTCGAACATGGCCATTGTGCAGCCGTGATCGCGTCTACACACGTTCCATAGTTTCTTTCCCGGCTACGCTTCTGGTCTGCGGGCACATATTTCTTCGCCATACAGCAGGTATGCCTCTTGAAGAGTTTCGCAGAGCCGTGCACAACAAGACGCGATAAGTCAATGAAGGACTTCTGGCGTTGCAAAAGGGCGGATAGCCATGTTATGGCCAAGTCTCCAAAAATCGCGCCGCTCCAGTGCCTTTGACGAGCAGTATATTATTACACGTAGTGTGTACAGTGCACGACAGCACTGGCAACCTGTCAAGGACGAGCAAGCATTCGGCGGTCGACGAGTTAAGATCGACACTACTCCGTGCCATGGTTCTACCTTTTTCACCCCGCGGTGTGAACTCGGCACTGCTTACATTGGCTCTCTTCTACCGACCCACAGGGGCTGGTTGTGGAAGTACATATTTTATTTTACCGCCAAGTCACTCATCATTCAACTACGAACCGGTCGGTTAGCTCAGTTGGTTAGAGCGTGGTGCTAATACATTTCTTCTGTGTTCACGCCAAGGTCGCGAGTTCGACCCTCGTACTGACCACTACAATCGTTCTTTTTGTCCTTTTGGTGCGTGCTTCCAATGTTCAGTATCGATGGGCAGCACATCATCGGTCCAGGAAGATGGATTCCTTGTTACACACAACCAAGCCTCTTCTGATGTGCTGAGCTTTCTGGCCCTGTTGCACTAGGTTTGCATTCTGTGCTACTGCAGAAGCCTGCCGATGCGTCGATATGGCAGCCATACACAGCCCCGTCTTTGGACACGCTTTCGTCGTATGCTCTAACACACTACAGATGGGACAGGCCTATCAGCTACATGGGGTTGAGCCTGAACTGGAGAAATGACTGAATTACCACATGTCTCTTGCATGGCCTAGATTAATATGGAACTCCATATTAAATTTACACAACTGGATAGGCTATGATGCGGGTCGACCTTGAGCTGATTGCGGCAAACAAGAACATACATGCGAGCCTTTCGCCAGATCGGGACAAGTTTGGACGACCAGTCAGTGGGTGGCCTTATGGCTTTCAACATATGCATCCTTCGTGGCTGCAGCTTCCCCCACCTATACACATACGAGCTTTGTGGGTACTTATAGTGGCCCATCGGCAATGCGATGGTAGAGACAGTCATCGTGTTACCAGTTCTTCTTACATTCCCGCATCTTGCAAAGACTGTTCGGGACACAAGTCAGCTCAGCCAACATGCCTCGCAAGGACATCGAATTCAGGACGACTGACAACGTCACCCTCCGAGGTTGGTTCTATACCAGTGCCGATGTATCCGACAAGGCACCATGTCTAGTGATGTCGCATGGCTGGTCAGCGATCAAAGAAATGGATCTCGACGTGTTCGCTGAATACTTCACGTCCAAGTTGCCCCTCACATGCCTCGTATACGACAATCGTGGTTTTGGTGCCAGCGTATGTAATACAAGACGCTACATGCGGCCTCTCCTATAGGAGCAACCTGCTAATGTCGCACGGTTGATTATAGGACCAAGCTGAAGGTCAACCAAGGCAAGAGATCGTACCAAGTCTGCAGATGAGCGACTACTCTGATGCCATTACATATGCACAAAGCCTCGATGAGGTCGATGCTAAGAAGATCGGTATATGGGGCTCGTCATACTCTGGTGGACACGTCTTGTACGTCGGTGCTGCCGATCGTCGCGTCAAGGTTGTTTTGGCTCAAGCGTGAGTTATCGTCCAAAGTGCTGAAAAATCTAAGCTAAGAAGAAAGCAGACCGTTGGTGCACGGCTTCGAGAACTTCGCGCGACTCGTGCGAACAGACTTCGTACCTGGCATGATCCAAATGTGGCAGGATGGTATGCATAAAACAGTTATGGGTGCAATAACCTACTGACATCTGCTCTAGATCGACTGGGCAGACTGCAGGGCAAAGAAGCCGTGACTATCCCGGTCACCTCGAGCGATCCTGCCGCACCGGCTGCACTCCCAACTGCAGATAGCCACGAGTTCTTCTCAGCCTGGGAGAAGAAGTCGGACTGGAAAAACGAGTGCACACTCCGAAGGTGAGACACTCCAATTCCCACGAGTAATGTCTCAATTCGGCTGACATTGCGGCCTAGCATCGAACTCCTCCGCGGCCACGATCCTTCGCATCTCATCCATCGCATCAGCCCAACTCCTTTGCTGATGACCGTGGCGCAGCATGATGTCTTGACACCTGTCGATCTTGCCTTGGAAGCGTATCATCGAGCTAGGGAGCCGAAGCAGCTGCATATCATTCCTGGAGGCCACTTCGATGCGTATAGTGGTCCGAACTTTGAGCGTAACGCTGGTCGGCAGGTGGACTTCTTGCGTGAGATGTTATGTGAGGGTACTTAATCGGAGGTTCCGCTGCGTTGAGTGAGCCGCCAGGAGTGCTGCTGACAAGAGAGGCCGCCAAGATACCGTGAATGGCTGCCTCCTAGTTGCTTGCAGGAAGGTTTGTATGTTTATGTAGCCTTACCTATTATCGTAAACCATTGGCCCCTGGTTCAAGTACCGCTTTTCAAACCGTCTGGTGTCGAGATCTGAGGAGAGTCATTGATGCTAGACCATATGAAAGACGTGTTATCGTAGTGGTAATTACTAGCCTGGATATTGATGACCACAGTGTTGACTGGCCAATCTCGAAGCCTGGGGATGAATCTGATGGGAATCCAATGCGGTACCGGCACTACAAGGTCGACGATGAGCCCCGTAGGAGCGATGAAGTCATGGCCCCCTGCGGTTTCGAACACTTACTTGGCTAATGCTCTGGTTATCGCTCAACTGTTCAGACTGTGAATAACGTACTAAATACTTGGTTGTGCATGTGAAGAAGTCTACCGCACCCCAGTTCGCCAGGAGGCAGCCGAGACTGGAGAAACCCTGATAGATACATGTTGCAGATGATAGGCACATTGCGAATCCGATCTCGCTGCCTGCCACACCTACTCAAGTACTCATTTTTAAGAGGCAAACAGATGCGCTGCGGTGGTACTGCTTTGCGCGGCTTATCGCATGGCGTAGATGTGCTGCAGGATGGTCTTGCACAGTTGTGGTTGCGCTTGTTTGGCTAGAGATAGAGTTCAGATAGTATCTAGACCTCAGGCATCGACCGAGACATATTCCAAAGTCAGGAAGAGAGTTCTTCTCGAAGCGGCCGAGCCCGAATCTCTTCAAATCCACGCTTGTGCTGGAAGGTGGCAGCCGCAACGCTGATGAACGGTCAAGGGAAAGCACGTGGGAAGAGCTGCGAATGACGTGGTGCCTCGTGACCAGATCATGTTATCGAGGGTGTATTTGTCGTGTTGTTTCGCGAAGAGGAGGCAGATGCAAACTGTGCACAGCGACGGGCGGCGTAGAGCACGCAAGATAGCTGTAGAGAGCTGCACTGCCAATTGCCATTCTTGCACTCAATTCCACCATCATCATCATCATCGTCGTCGTCGTCGTCGCGCAATGGCGGAGTAGCTCCAGAGAACAGGCGCGACGCCGTGCTGGCCGTGCAAGAGTGGAGATACTTCGGCGGCAAGTGAGGGACGGCATCGCGCGTGTACAGGGTGTCTTATCAGCCGCGCTAACAGTCACCCGCCAGGCCCAGCTGCAGGCTAGTTAGCGAGAGCTTCCAGAGCAACGATACGATAGCAACCTTGCAACCTTGGTCAATCGCCGCCGCTACCTCTATCCTGAGGCACCTCTCTCTCCCGGTCTATCACCACAACAACATCACCACCTACTTCTCTTCGCCACTGTCCACAGTCTTCTACTTTGCTTTGATAATCCTGCTGTCACTCACCCTCGCGCCCCTTTCAACAGCCCGCATCACGTTCTTTCTTCCCCAGAATACACTAGCTTCAGCACGGACCGCATCTCGAATCGCATCATCACGGTCCTGGAGTGACTCGAACATTCACGCATCCGTCCTCATCACGAGCCGGGCTCCCTGAGCGACTGAACCGCGAACCCGTGCAGACTCTTCCTCCGCGCTGCGTTTACTACACGACGCCCGCATAGACTCGTCAAGCAACGGCTTTCGTGGCAACCACCGACACCACGCCGCTACACTTGCATCTCATGCATCTCAACTCTGGACCCATCACCGCCAACGACACCTAGGAGCTGCAGAAGAGGAGGTCCTCGACAGATTTTGAATCGCTTCGAGACGTCGCAATCATGGCGGCAGCACTGCCGAGGCACCCGCCTTCGTCCTCGAGGCGGGCGCCGCCTATGCCTGAAGCAGAACCAGACGCGAACATCGAAGAGTTCAGGAGGGGCAAGGAGATTGGAAAGGGCAGCTTTGCTACTGTCTACCTTGCACAACATCGGGTATGTGTTCCTCGGCCTCGAAGCTGTCCAATCGTCAATAGCATACTCCCTCAGGCTGCAAATGCTACAGCAGGTATCATGCTCGCAGATGCACCGAAGACTAACTATGTGAACAGGAGAAGAAGTCTTTTGCCGCAGTCAAGGCTGTCCAAATGGCCAAGCTGTCTAAGAAGCTGAAGGAGAACCTGGGCACCGAGATCGACATCCTGAAGGAGCTGCGACACCCTCACATCGTGCAACTGTTCAAATGCGTCGAGCAGAAGCACTACATCTACCTCGTCATGGAGTACTGTCAACTGTCGGATCTGGCACAGTTTATGAAGAAGCGCCACACATTACCTGGGTTCCCTGAGACGGCTGACATCTTCAGAAAGTACCCTAACCCAGAGCATGGAGGACTGAATGAGGTGCTGGCTCGACACTTCCTCAAGCAGGTGGTTAGTGCGCTGGAGTACCTTCGAATTAGAAATCTGATACACCGAGACATCAAGCCACAGAACCTGTTGCTCAACCCGGCACCTACCTATATGTCGAAGCAGAGGCCGGAGAATGTGCCACTGGCTGCAAGTGAGAACTCGCTCATTCCGGCAGTTGGGGTGGCATCCCTGCCTATGCTCAAGCTTGCGGACTTTGGCTTTGCTCGGCATCTGCCATCGACCTCCATGGCCGAAACACTTTGCGGATCACCTCTCTACATGGCACCTGAGATTTTACGATACGAAAAATACGACGCAAGAGCTGATTTGTGGTCTACTGGTACGGTACTGCATGAGATGATCGTCGGCAAGCCTCCTTTCAGAGCACAGAACCACGTCGACCTCTTGCGGAAGATCGAGCGTGCTAACGACGTGATCGTATTCGACAACAAGAACATGACTATCAGCCGTGGTATGAAGGACCTTATACGTGCGCTGCTCAAGAAGAGCCCCGTGGAGCGCATGACGTATGAGGAGCTGTTCAAGGACCCTGTTGTGGTGGGTGAGATTCCTGGGCTGGTAGCTGAAGATCGGCCGCAAGAGAGGAGCATCCCACGCGAGAACCCTGTGGTGGTAGAGCCGAGCCGGAAGATGACAATTGCAGAAGAGGTTCCACGCAAGACTACGATTGTGGACGAGATCGCAGCTGCCACGCAACCTGCCCAGGAAGCTCAAACACGGCACAAGCCTTCCTCAGAAGACACCCCCAAGCGGACGTCGTCGAGGAAGTCTGCCGAACAGGACATTGACCAGCAGCGAATTGAAGAAGTGGCTCGTCGAAAATCATCGTCCGGCAGCCAAGGCCAAGCCGATACTGCACCAACGGGCATGAAGCGACAGCCAAGCCAAAGAGAGCAGCGAGAACAACGTAGACCAAGCATCGTGGCTCATATAACTGCTCCTGGTCGTCAGGAGCTTCACCAACAGCAACAGCCATTAGCGCCAGCTCCTGTAATGCAGCGTCGTGCCAGTCGCTCATCACCGCTTGCTGGGCCACCATTAGTACGTGAGCCTACTTTTGACGAGAAGATCAGGGACGATCGGACTGCGCGGCAAGAACGTGAACGCACCCAGCAGGAGATTGCCTTCGAGAAGGAGTATGTGGTCATCGAAAAGCGTGCGGTTGAGGTCAATGCGTTTGCAGATGAGCTTGATGCAGCGCAAAACGCATATGGCTCTCCTGCCAATCAAGGTGCCATGGTACGTCGTGCCACCACACAAGGACAGCCGACCTCGCAAACTGGAGCCATTTCAAGCAGTCCAGCGACGCGAGCTATGCAGGTGGTTGGCAGAGGTCCTAGCCATGCACGAGGCAACTCCTTTGACCGCCGTCACTATGCACCATCGCCACAATCCGCAACAAACATGCTCACGAAAGCGTTGAACGCTGCCAATGCACGTATCTTCGGAGCGTTGGGCAGCTCACCACCTTTTGGCATGGGCGGTCTGTCTCCTCCACGTGGGTACGGTGCTTTCCCAACATATCCAGCTGCTGGTACTCTGGCCATCACAGATGCGAACCAGATTAAGGCTCCAATGGACGAGGAGACTAAGATTGTCCGCATTATGGAGGACGCCGCTCACCGCAGCGATGTCATCTATGGCTTTGCCGAGGTCAAATATCGTCAGCTGTTGCCAGCAACGCCATCATCCCAAGACGCACTCGGCATTCAGCAGATCGAGGCTCAGGAGCGCGCTGGTGAGGATGTTGATAAGGACATGACGATACATGCAGTCGTCGGTGTCGCAGAAGAGGCGCTCGTCCTCTATGTCAAGGCTCTTGCAATCCTGTCGAAGACTATCGATCTTGCCGGACAGTGGTGGCAGAAGCAGGGACGCGGCGAACCCACGTCTGATCCAACGTTCACCCCAGGGAGCTCTCCTGGTGTTGGTACGCGCATACTGAACGTGGTCAAGTGGTCACGACAACGCTTCAACGAATGCTTGGAGAAGTCGGAAGTGGTGGGACGGAAGCTACAGCATGCCCAGCGACAATTGCCTGAAGGTCATCCTGGTCATCCAGACAATCAAGCCGAGCATTCAGGCACAGTCACGACCTCAGCAGAGCATATCCGCATCACTGGCGGCATCACAGCGGAGAGATTGATGTTCGACCGCGCCGTGGAAATGAGTCGTGCAGCTGCCGTCAGCGAGCTGGTGGGAGAAGAGCTGACGGAATGTGAGCTTGGTTACACGACCTCGATTATGCTCCTGGAAGCAGTACTGGAAAACGACGATGAGCCATTGATGCGCAAGCCAAGCTCTAAGCGAGACAAACCCGCAGATGAGCTGATCAACGGCATGGAGACAGAAGACAGGCAGACTGTCATCAAGCGTGAGTCGGCTGACATGAATCAGACGGATGAAGCTAACATTGATGCAGTCATTGATGGCGCGAAGTCACGACTGAACGCTCTTCGGAAGAAGGTGCAGGCCACGCAGCAAATTGCTAAGCGCTCTTCGCTCAGCGGCACATCAACCCCGAAGGCTACGAACCACTCACCATCGCCGTCAGCAGGTTCTCCAACCATCGCTAGTGCATCCTCGCGATGACCATCGATGAAGGTGGACGAGGTACATCATTCATACCTTTGCGACCTCTGATGCCTACAGTCGATGGCCAAGAGCATCGAAAACGAGGACGACTTTAGAGGGGACAATAACGCATCAGGCGTTCTGCAGATTGATTAGACTATTGAGGTGTGGGAATGGATTCTTTTGACATGGGCGTTGGGCACAAGGGCGTACTGATCATGGAGATGGAAGAATATCGCGGGCGCGGCAGGCCGGCGCAGAATGTGCCTGGGAGGGAACTGATGATTTGATTTCGGGGTTCATGCATCATGTCGATGGCCCTGTCGACGCGACACACGACATACACGAACTCTCACAAGGCGCATCTACGGAGCTGTTGCGAAGACATGCTGGATGATAGTAAGACATTGGATGAGCGGGACAGGGGCTGGAATGGCGCAAAGAGCTACATATGATACCACTACTGACTGCGATTGCGGCGGAGCCTTGTTTTGCAAGTGAGGAGCAACAGAATGAACGGGAAGGACAAGGTGCATGATGAATCTCGGCTGTAGCTACATTGAGACTACGTACGCCGCTGGGAGCAATGAGCAGCACTTCCAGAGAGACCCTTGCCTTTTTTTCACACTCGACTTACGATACGGTAACGCAAGTGCAAGACAGCTGTGTTGATATGTCGTTTATGTATGCACGTCTTTCCGTTTCGAGCAGCCGTTTGAGAATCCTGCGGTCGATCCTGCGCAACTAGTCTAGAACTACTGCGATGCGCTCGTGCCAGCAGCCGGGAAAGAAAGCAAGAACTAGTTACACCTGCAGCTCATCCAGACCAGCACCTTCTCAACCACAACAAACAGGAGTCTGCCCGGGGCTATATGCTAGCCCGGTCCAAGGTGCTCGGCGTGCGATCTCTTCACTCCAGCAGACTCATCACAGTCCACTTCTCCCGCACGAGTCATAGTTCAAGCTTCCTGCCTCGAAACACGGTAACCTCAAACACAAACAAGTCCGTTTCTGGACGCACGAGACCTTTCCCGATCCATCCCACCTGTATCCACAGCATGGCGAGCCTCGCAGTGCACTCGCGGAAGCACAAGGTGTGTGTGGTCGGATCTGGCAACTGGGGCACTACCATCGCCAAGGTGATTGCAGAGAATGTAAAGGAGAACAGTGACATCTTCGACGACAAGGTGCAAATGTGGGTGTATGAAGAGGAGGTGCCAATACCAAAGGAGAGCAAGCACTACGATCCGGCCTCGGAACTATGCAAGAAGCCACAAAAGTTGACTCAGCTCGTGAACGGCCTCCACGAGAACGTCAAGTACCTTCCTGGCATACAGCTACCAGAGAATATCATCGCGAACCCCGATGTGGTCGATGCAGTCAAGGACGCAACGATCCTCATTTTCAATCTGCCACATCAGTTCATTGGCAGGATCTGCGACAACATCAAGGGCAAGCACCTGCCCTTCGCACGAGGCGTAAGCTGTATCAAGGGCGTGGAAGTCTCCGACCAGGGCTGCGACCTGTTCTCCGACAGCATTGGTCAAAAGCTAGGTATATATGTCGGTGCGCTGAGCGGAGCCAACATTGCTTCTGAGATTGCCCAAGAGAAGTGGTGCGAGACAACCGTCGCTTACGACCCACCGCATATGGACTCACAACATCCAACTCCACAAGGTACACCATCTGGCTCACCGCACGGTTCCTCTGCAGATCTGACAAGACTGAATGGCGAGGCAACAACTCCGAAAGGCAAGAAGCAGAAGCTCATAGCTCTGCCAGCAGAATATCCACCACTCAACCACGCCAACATTAAGAAACTGTTTCACCGCCCATACTTTCACGTACGCATGGTTAGTGACGTCGCTGGAGTCTCTCTCGGCGGTGCGCTCAAGAACGTAGTCGCTCTAGCAGCTGGCTGGGTCGATGGCCTCGGTTGGGGCGACAACGCGAAAGCCGCCATCATGCGTATAGGTATTCTCGAAGAGATCCAATTCGGCGAGCGTTTCTATCCCAAGACCTTCCGTCGCGAGACAATCACCGAGGAGAGCTGTGGTGTGGCGGATATGATTACTTCTTGCTCTGGAGGGAGAAATTTCCGGTGCGCGAAGATGAGTATCAAGGAGAACAAGAGTATTGGTGAGATTGAGGAAAGAGAGCTCAATGGACAGAAGCTGCAGGGAACCAGTACCGCGTACGAGGTGTATTCGTTCTTGAAGGCGCAAGGACTGGAGAAGCAGTTCCCTTTGTTGACGGCGGTGTATGATGTGCTCGAGGGAAACAAGAAACCGGAGGATATACCCGTACTGATAGAGCCGCATAACGAGTAAGAGTACCTGATGACACGCGGCGTACGAATTTGATACGAAGGCGTTGAGGGGAGGCAGCGATACTGACGTTTGGTGTTTAGGCGCAGCGATAGGCGGCTCCTGGCACGGCTTTGAAAGTCTTGGGCGCTTTTCTGCTTGTCAAGCATGCATACATACATACTCACGATACCCCAACATGTATGAAAGAACCGTGTTAGCCATAAACGGTGACGCGCAGGTCTCTCGGCTTCCACTTGCAATATGCTATGCTGACTACAGTATCCAAAACAAAATGAGACGATCACAATCTAGACATGCGTCTTCTTCGGCTTGAGTCGACAGATCTCGAGTATATCGTGCCTCGCAAAGAAGGAGCGATTCTTCTTGCCGAAGATGTCTGTTTCAAGGGGTCAGCGCAACGTCTCGGGGATGGCATGAAGGGAGTTACTCACACATAGGGATTGTCAACAGACAAATCGCCACCTGCACCGAGCTGATTGCGATGAACACATCCATTATCCCGTTCTGCGACAACCAGTCATATCCACTGTACGTCAACCCGAACGAGAATATATTCTTAAACACCAGCAGGCAGGTGAATCCCTCCACAGCCAAGTCTCGGTGCGCATCAACGATGTAAAGCGCTGAAGCCACAGCTCCTAACACCATGCCCATGACTTCCAACGCGAAGAAGAAGTCTGGCCAGAACCAACCATATTTCCAGGCATTGTTCGCAGTGATTCCGAATCCGTACAAGCCAGCGCAGCCAAATATGAACATCGGCAGGACTAGCACCATTCGGAATTCAGGCTCGTAGATCCCGCCGTTCAATTTCGTCAACCACCGTACGCTAGGGTCGGAGAGCACTCCTGACAACGCAAACCCGAGCAGTGCACCGATGAAGGCGCCTGTATACATGTATCCCGTCTCGACTTCGTTGAAAAACAACGGAGGGCCGAGCATTATGGCAGCGAGGACGATCCCGATGAGGACGGTCCAGCCGATTATGGCACCTTGTATCAAGCAAGCCCACAACATGCCCGGGTGGAAGAAGAGAGGAAAGGGACGTAAGACCAGCAGCCAAAATGATTCGTCCGTTTTGCGGCCGTTGAAGGGCATGAGGGCTTCGCGCGAGCGCCAGGAGTAGGCGGGCATGTGGGGGCCATTGGTCGCGCCGGCTTCGTGGTTGTATTGGTATGCTTCTGCGTCCGCGGCGCCCTTGTCCATGGAACCCGTACCTGAGGAGCCTCCACCTTCTTCCTGCTTCAGTTCGTACGAGTCGGAGCTTTCGCCCATGCGGGTCCAGGAGGTGTCGGTGTCGAAGCGGGAGTCGCGGACGAAGGTTGTTTCGGGGCAGAAGAAGACTACGAGAGGCAACATCGCGGTGCCGAAGATGGCGATGAAGTAAAAGGTCCATTCCCAGCCCATGGTGTGGGTCATTTTGCCTACGATGACGGGGGTGAAGAGTGCTCCGCCGAAGAGGGCTAAGTTGGAGAGAGCCATCCGCTTGCCTCGCTCGTGGACGAAGTAGAGGTCTCCGACAGATGCGTTGACGAGCGCTTCAAACGGTGCCAACGCTACTCCCTGGAAGAAGCGCGCTGCCATGAGGGAGTCGTAGTTCTTCCCACTGGCACCGCCCCATGCCGACGAGATCACGATGAGAATCGTGCCGAAGATGTAGAGATGGCGCTTGCCCCAGACTCTTGCTGTGGCAACGAAGAAGAAACCTGCAAGTCCCACGCCCAGTAGATGGTATCCTGTCAACAGTGCGATGTCTGTGAAGCTACGTTGGAAGTACAGAGTGAGGGTCAAGGTATTAGCGGCGAGGAGTGGGGAGAGGGTCGACGCGATGACGGAGAGGATGGAGAGGATACCACAGATGACATCGCGTCGCCAGAGCGGCCAGTTCTATCGTATGTTGTCAGTCGTTGTATTTGTTTTTCTTGCGAATGTGCACCACGCGGTGACGAAGGGTGCGTGGAGGGAGTGGGTTGAGTGAGCGGGTGGAGCAGCTCATACAAGTGGATCTTTCGGATCATCGCTAGGTTGCGGCACTAAGATGGTCCCATCTTTCGCCTTCTTGACATTGTGTCCTCGCGCGGCGCTGGCAACACTGGCCAGCGGATCGAGGTCATCGAGTGTCGCCGTGCCTGTTTGCAACAGTTGTACAGTCAGCGCGCGCGCGTCCCTTCAGTGTGGGTGCCATTTCCACTTCCATCGCCGTCTTACCGGGCACGTGTTGCAGCTGCGTGTCGTTCAGGATTCCCAGTCCCATATTGAGCGTCACTGCTGAAGATGCACAGCCTGCCTGCTGTCCGGGCGTCAGGAAGGAGCGATCGTCAGCTCTGGGAGGAGCAAAGCCGCAACTGAGAGTCACTCCACCCACACCTTCACAAGAACGCCACGAACTTGCGAGGGTGCCAGTCAATATTCCAGTCAATATTTGCTGGGAGCGTGCTGAGATCTTCGGAGGTGAGCCGAGCCTTTCGCGGTGGGTGCGGAGTTAAGCCAGAGATGAGCCGAGCGGAATCCTGGAGCTGACAATACTACCCCCCTACCTCCTACAATAGCTCCCCTGCGGTCTGCTATTACTGTCTCAACATCCTTACGGCGACTTCGCCCATGGGTTCGTGTAAGTTTGGCCTTCAACGTGCAGGACTCTGGCAGGATCGCAGGCTCCAGGCTGATATCCTCATCCATCGCTTCAGAGCCTTGTAAGTGCTCGGCATGTTCCGTAGCGAATGGCGACAGCCGAAACAGAATGTAATAGCTGACGCCGTTGAACACGAACCCGTCGAGCCATGACAAGGTATAGACAGCCTCTGCTGACATGCAGCGAGTTGTCAATCGAGTGGACCAGTCCAGGAAGTAGTGGAGCAATGCCTACCAGAAGAGCCAGGATTGCTCGCCAATTCACGCCAGCTGTATACCAGTACACGTTGATAGCAAATGTCGCGTTACTGGAAAGGGAGGCAGTGATGGTAGTACAAAAGGCGAATCCGATTGATGTCCAGCCTCCGGTAGGATGAGAAGGGATGCTGAACAAAGGGCCGAAGCCCCCAGCAGCAGTCAGTGCCCAAGTGAAGAGGACCACGCCGAAAAACGGCATCATTACAACTTTGATCATAAACATCCAGCGCAAAGCATTGATCGAGAGGAAGAGGAACGGCAGCGAAGCGATCCAAAAGATGGCAAAGCAGAGCAGGTCTGGTGCAGTGATGGAGGCTTCCACCATGCATCTGACGGCATTACCGCCAACACTGCTCTGTACTCCGAACACAGATCACGCAGACCACACCTCGAATGAGCATGGCGACGTACGCTCCTCTTAAGCCGAAGGGTGCTCTTGCCAATACTGGGGAATTGAGCCCGAACTTGCTGCCAACATAGCCGGAGTGCAGGGTGGGTATCGTCACCATCGACTATCCGAGCCCGTGAAACCGGCGTTCAAGTAGACAGCTGTCAATCGAGCTGCGACGATGCGATACTGCACATATTGATACTAGGGAAGGGTAGGGCTTGACATTGATCAACCACCTGCCATGCTTGTCATACCAACACCAACCACCCTTACGCTTACTAATACTACCGATGTTTCGTAATCTCCCGCAGACTCCTCTCCATCGATTCCAGCTTCGCCCTTTCCCTAACGATGGCTTCTCTCGCTAATCTCCTCAACATCGCCCGGCCGCTATCAACATGCTCATCCTGCCAAGCCGCAAGTTCTCCAGCTATCGTCTGCTGCGTGTAACGCAGCTCGCAGCCGAGTGTCTCCAGCTCGCCACGAGCCTTCGCTGCTTTGTCCCACGCCTCGACCGCAACGGCTCTTTTCGCATCCTCGAAGAAGCCTATGTTGGGAGTCCAGCGATTCGAGCGCGAAATCGAGTTCTTGCTCCTGTCGATTGCGCGTTGTGCTTGGTTCATGCTGCCGATCAGGTATGCAGGACGGTTAGTAGCTTCCTGTATGGCATCGCTAGTCGATTTCATTGAGTGCAGGCCATAGTAGAATCCAGCAAGGGGTGACGCCTCGCTTGCTAGAAGTGTTTTGGCAAAGCGCCCATAAGCTGTCGTGTATTCTTGTGGGAGGAATGCCAACGTCGACATGACATTTGATGACAAGATTGACGCCTCGGCGTAGTCGTTGTAAAGCATCCGATGCTTGTTTGTTGTGCGGACAACTTTTCTGACAGCCTGAGTGACACCCCGTACTTGTTCTTTGGCGAACGCAGCGAAGTTTTCCACTTCTTGTGTATCAGTCACTGGCTCGTAATCATCTTTAACGTTCTCGACTCGCGCTGCAGCCTTTCGCTTGGTTCTTTCCGTCAACAAGTCAGCGTCCAGCTCCGGCACCAAGAAGAACTCCCAGACCAGTTCATGCGTGGAGAATGTCCCGTGAGTCAACAGGTTGCGCAAGAAATTGTCCAACCTGATCTGAATGTCGCGCAGGATCACCCTGGACGGCTTGGACGGCACAAGAAACGGCGAGAGCAGGCCGGATTGATTAGGCAGCCAACTAGCGGGGCACTCGATAGACAGCCACTTTGACAGATTCTCGAAGTCAGCGACCGATCTCCGGCATGTAGTGACAGTAATCGTCCCCTTGGCGTTTGGCGCGCCAGACTTGAGCACCAAACGAATAGTAGAGTCTTCCACAAAAAAGGATCGCACCACCGTAGTCGTCCGCCCAGATTTATCAGCTGGGCTTGACAGCAGCACCAGGTCGTCGATGCGATTGCGAACATCATCGTCCTTGGCCAGCTCGACAGCTGTCAGTCCTCGGAGGTCCTTGAGCGTCATGTCTACACGAGGGTCGCCAAACAGAGCTCGCACAAGATCGATGCGACCGTACTTGCTGCCAACCATAAGTGGCGTGAAGCGTTTATCGTTTGCGGCGTTCACATCAGCGTCACAGTGCCGCAGCATCTTCAAAGTAAGCTGCATGTCGTTGACGACGTGAAGAAGGGTATTTCCCTTGGCATCGACATGATCGTCCAAGTGCAATGACTGCCCATCATTTTGGGTCTCTGCGGCTAGCGCTAGAGCTTCTGCGACCATGCCATGATACTGCTCATGGTCATAAGATCTGCAGAGCGCGAACAAGGGGGTTTGCCCGTTTTTGTCTTTTAGGCGCCACGGCAGCTTCTTCCCAAATCTTCGTATGAGATGCGGCTGGTGAAACAGATAGTGCGCGAAGCAACGGCCCTTGTTGTCCTGGACCTGCAGGTAGTCGCGAAGCTCTTGGTCTGTCGCATTTAAGTCCACATATTCGATGATCTCGTCAGTGGTGGGTCGGTTGCCCGATTGGCATGCAACGCTGAGAAGAGTCGCGCCATCGTTGTTGACATCTTCGAGGATGAAATCGGCTCGAAATTGTGCTGGTAGGCTGAGGAGGAAGCGCAATGCATCGTGCTTGCCAGCTTCTACGGCCATCATCAGGACAGAGTTGCCTTCCGAGTCTTGCGTTTGAGCAAGCCTTTCCACCGAAAGGTCGTTACCCAGCCCTGCACTCATATCAGAGTCGATACTCTTGTGCCGAGAGTGCGATCGTGATGAATAGCCAGACGATACGGACTGGCTCCTAGGCAATGAAGCCATGGAGACGCGTTTCTTTGCTTTCATATCCGACGCTTCTGGTGGAGGAGTTGGCGGCCGCTGGAAGGGGAAGACATGCCCCAGGCAACCATTCATGGCCACAAAGTCTTGCCCTTCACCCGAGCTCTGCTGACCACTTCGATCGTTCATCGCTCCTTCGTGTGACGCGTCAGGATCGTCTTCATCATCAGATGATTGCGACTCGAAGACGGCTGGTGAAGAAGCCATTGATCGATGGTCTGGCAATAGATTGGGTGACAAGATAGCTTCAATAGCATTGATATCACCAGTCTTGACAGCCTGCCAGAGCAGTCTGTTACGTTTGCTTATCTTTCGCAGTGCACAAGAGCCTTCAGAGAGATGCGCCAGGACAGCTTCCATCGTCGCGAGAGCGTATCCCTGTTCTCCGCTCTCCACTTCATCGATGAAGATGAAGTAGCGCATGTACAATAGACGGGCGTGCAAGTGTCGAACCCCGCTGCGAATCACCACGATCAGGAGCATGGAGACAAGTATGTCTGCATTAATGGTCATTGGGGAGGCCTCGTCCGCTGATGCCACGCTATCAGCCGTTCCATCTGCGAAGGTGATAGCTTTCTGTGTCGCGAGCAGAATGTCGAGCATCTCCTGTGGACTGCTTGCCACGCCCATCTTCTTAAATGCCTCGATACCTTTGTTGAGTCGAGCGCTAAGTACACGCTTGCCTTTCATACCATCATCGATAGGTATGCCCACTTGCGCAATGTCGACGTCTGCCATTTTGCGGATCTTGTGCTCCAGGTCCGCATCATCGGGCCTGCGAATAGCACAGACTCTTGGGAACAGATTCTGATCATGAATCTGCTCTGTGACATATCGCTCTATCATGCGCTCGACGACAGGACCAGTAAGCTCAGTGTTCGCGCCAAGAAGAGAGAGTTGCTGCTTGTCGACGCTTTGAAACAGATCGATCGCAGCGAGCACCGCAGTCTCCAAGGAAGTGCGCAAAGACTGCTCCTCGGGTTCCAGCTCCAGCGAAGTAGGATGTATTGTACTGCTTCCTGATAGCGAGGATCTGAGGGACGAGACAGAATCGCCGATCGATGAACTAGACCGCTGCGAACTCGCCGAGGATCTTCTAGACTTCGGTCTAGGTAGCGGCTTGTCATTGGCAGAAATAAACTCCCGTATCACCTTCTCTAATCCACTCTGCAATTGTCTCGAGATCATGGGGAACTGCGTCATAAGATCACCAAACGATTTGACATCCTTCTTCTTCGGCACCAGTGATCCACCAGCTGTTGTCGTGTCCGCAGATGCTTCGGCTAGCACATTCTTTCTTTCTGTACTTGGCGCATCGGTGATAATCGCAGGTACGATTGGCGCTGGCTGGTGAATCCCCACCAGAGGACGCGAGATATAGTATACAAGCCATTGCTGCCCGTCCGGCGCATCAGGATAGTAAATGACATCTTGTAGAAGCTGCGCCTGGTTCAACGTCTTGAAGCCCTTGTTGCTGTACACAAAAGAGTCCTTCAACACCACAGTTCTGCCGTTTATGGTCGAAAACTGTTTCGCCTTCGCCTTGTTCTCACGCGCATTACTGCCATCCTTGCCGCTCCCTGCAAGCGGCGGTCCTCCACCTGGTACTCGCAGAATATGGCTGGCTAGAAACTCCTCCGTACCAGCAAGTTCGGCGTATGGCGTGTTCGTCTCGCGGTCACGAGAATTGAGGAGGACATCGGTGGTGGGAACGAGGAGGACGTGATGGGTTATTGGTTGACATTGCGCGGGAAGCGCGCTTCGGAAGAAGGCGCGCAGATACGGGTTGAGCGGTTGCATTCAGAGCGTTCGTAGCGACGTCGCATGCTGCGGTTCGTGGTCGCTGGTTTCAACGAAGCTCTTCTCGCATCGTCAAATGTTGTAGCCCGATGATTGACCGGACGGAATGGGGAAGCAGATGGTCCTGCACAGAGCAGCGTTATGACTTATGTGGCGGGAGTTGTGGCAGCTTGAAAATGCGATCTTTGTGCAATTCGTGCGCGACAGACTTGGTATGAGAGATAGAGCAAGAGAAACGCGCTCCATCCTGTAAGCATAAACGTTCATGGTGTGGATCACGACCCTTGTAAGCGTGACAGCCAGGGCCCAAGCGAGTGGTATCGGACGACGGGCCGGTCCAGACCCAATTTAGCTCTATACGAGGACGCATGTGACAGATCTGCTCGAGCATTTTTGCAGCCTATTGTAACATTACCACTACAAACCTCACTACGTACTTGCCACGAAATGATCATACTTTTCTCTATATAGTACATTCGATGCTAGTTAGCTATCTCTCTTCGATCTTCATCGTATAACCATGTCATGATCCCGCTTCTGATGTTCGCTGACCAAGCATATCGAACGCAAGCATATCCCGGTTCTTAAACCCAGTCATGCGGTACATATTATCACTTCAATGCGACCATAGCAATTGCAATAGATGCTTCGTCCAGTGCATCGTTGTATATCTGTCAGTAGATGGCGGGTAGAGTATATAGTCTGGAAAGCGCGCCTTTTCGCCATCGTCGAACCGGCTAGCCATATTCTGAACATCTGCATGAAGGTTCTGTTGGCGGATAATCGCATTTAGTGGGCTGCCACCAATACGCGAGTTCGTTACGTAGTCTTCTTCTTGGAGCTGGCAATCGATGATCGTGGCACATGCCGAGATTGAAGTGACCATCATGGCCGGTGACGCGCTCGCCACAAACGAAGCATAGTTGCGTCTGGCAGTAGTGGCCGTGGACGCTGTTGCACCCATGCCAAAAGCATAATCTTCAGGCTGCAAGACTTGTTTGGACAAAGTTGGTAGTCTGTTCCTTGCTTCATCTCGAAAAAGGCGTCTTCGATGTGTGCGGCTCGTGGACATTTGTGGACATTTTCATTTTTGATGGACTATACGCATTTTGAACAGACAGGTCCGGTACATCCGGTGCAGAACGTAACACCAGACAGGCAGCCACGCATGTCAACAAGGAAAACTTACCACAGTGCTCTCGAGGTCCCGTAGTAACTAGTGTTTCCAGGCTGGAATTCCTTGCGAATCGAGTCGCCTATAGAACTAACCAGCGTTAGCCGAGCTGCTCCGAAGTTGTTTGCGTGGTTATTCAGGCGCCGTTTCGCTCTTTCCGCGACTTTCAGCCAGATGCTGTTGCCTTGCCGTTTGCGGTCGCAGCTTCGTTGTGACTTCGACCAGATGATCACTAAAGTGCAAGTGTTGCAGAGCGATGTGAAATATGATTTCACGGCAACTGCCCACGAATTGCAAGGCAGCGCCGGGAGCATTGGGGTCATCTGTTGAGGATTCATCCATGTCACTATGTACCCAATGCAAGTTATCAGAGAGTGATGAAGGGCAACATCGTACCGGCTCTCTGAGGCGCGCCAAGCCCGCCGACCTGACATATATACAGAGGTAGGTTCGTTTTCATCTTGAGATGCAACCAGAGCCGTGACTTCGGAAGGTCTCGACCTGAATATGTAACGGCTGTTACTTTTGGCGGGGTCTAGGTGCGGTTGAGTCGTTGTTCCCCTCACCCGCGGGCGGAGCTCTGCGCGCCTAGATGGCAACTTGTGTCTGAAGCTCCTCGTCTCGCGGTTAGTTCCTTGAGTATATCATACTTCACATCGTCTCACCATCAATCCCAGCTCCGAGCGAGGAACCGGAACTGCGACATATACTCACAACGATTCGAATGCCATTGTGTCATTACCAAACTGCTTCGGAAGCATTACGATATCAGCAACGAACTGTAAAAGAACCCATAAAGAATGAAAGTCGTTCGCGTTGTTGGGTATCACCAGAACCTGCAGCTCGACGAAGCTCCTGAGCCAAAAATCGAATCACCAACGGATGTCGTCGTGAAAATTGGAGCTGCTGGAGTCTGCAGGTATGTTGCGTCCAGTGTGTTGTCTCGGCAAGAGTTAACAGTCAAAAAGAACCGATATTCACATTATCGAAGGCCAGTGGGAGGAGAAAGCTGGAGTGAAGCTACCGTATACCATTGGACACGAAAATGCTGGCTGGGTTCATGCCAAGGGCGAGGCAGTGACCAATGTCGAGGTCGGTGATGCTGTGATTCTGCACCCGCTGCGAACCTGCGGTCTCTGCCGTGCGTGTCGCTTCGGTGACGACGTCCACTGCGAGGATAGCACATTCCCGGGCATTAACGTCGATGGTGGATATGCAGAGTTCATGAAGACTACCGCCAGATCCGTCATCAAGTTGGACCCAAAACTGCAGCCTGCGGACGTTGCAGCATTGGCAGATGCTGGCTTGACCGCGCATCATGTTGCAGCAAAGGCTGCGAAGTTCTTGCGCCCAGGAGACAACTGCGTGATCATCGGTGCCGGAGGTCTAGGTACGTTCCAAGTATTCTATCAGTTCTTCGAGGTAGCTGATAACATTAGGTCACATTGGCATCCAGGTTATGACCGCGATATCAGGCGCAACGCTCATCGTAGTCGACCGCAACCCAGAAGCGCTCGCTCTGGCAAAGCAGATCGGTGCGGATTACACTGTGCAAGCCGCAGATGATGGTAGCTTCGTGAAAGAAGTCCTCGAATTGACCAAAGGCAAAGGTGCAGAGGCTGTTATCGACTTTGTCGCCGAAGGAGGAGCCACTGCCACTGGTGTGAAAATGCTCCGTCGCGCAGGCAACTATTATGTTGTCGGGTATGGAGAGAACATTAACATCCCGACCATCGACATCATCTCGACAGAGATCAACTTCATCGGCAACTTGGTCGGAAGCTACAATGATCTTGTGGAGCTGATGATCCTGGCCGCGCAAGGCAAAGTCAAGCTGCATAC
This sequence comes from Exutisphaerella laricina CBS 326.52, assembly GCA_000504385.2. NCBI lineage: Eukaryota > Fungi > Ascomycota > Dothideomycetes > Mycosphaerellales > Mycosphaerellaceae > Exutisphaerella > Exutisphaerella laricina. The sequence continues at coordinate 43,029 of AWYE02000161.1, read as the reverse complement.
AACGCAATACAAGCTTGAAGACTTCCAGAAAGCCATCGATGACCTTTCAGCCGGCAACGTCCGAGGGCGCGCTATCCTGATTCCTTGAGTCCAGATATAATCAAACAGATAGTATTCAACGTCGAGTTTCACGAACGGACCAGATGGAAGTTGATCACTCGCATCCATGGCCAGCCCCAGCGCAACCTCCCAGCATGTTGTAGATGATGCATTCGTGCTCTGCAGATGCGCCCTTCGAGATTCGGTGCGTCGTGATAGCATTGACCTGAAGAGCAAGTGACCGTTCACGGACTTCTCCTCAGGTACACACACGTCATTCGACCGGGAAGCGACGACCTCGACCACGTTTCCAAGGGGTGAAATCTGAGCAGTCACATCGGCAACGGGAGCGGGCGGCCGTGCTCTGGCTTACATGAAGGTCTCCACCGCCCTGACTCGGTATTCGACGTCTTCGATCTAAGCGGTAGGGCTGATAGTGTGTGGCAGAGCACCGAGAGCGTTGTGAACGCCGGCGCGAGATGGAGTGGATGAAGATGCCTGTCATCAGGGTCTCCAGGGTCGAATCGTGCAGCGGATGCTTTGCCGACGGGCCACCAGGGTTCGCGTGGGTCGTCGACATCACACCTCTGGCGGCTTTTTCTCAAACGTCCCGTCTTCTCAATACGGACACCCTCCCCTCTATCATCATCATCATCGACACACCGACACAATGGAGCGCGAGACGACGACGGTCGCGCAATCACGCACCCCACGACACCAGTAATTTTCAGTCGTTGCTTCGTTAGTTCGATCGTCTTCTCCGTTTCTTCGGCAGTCGCGCCTTTTCTACCGGACGCGAACGGGCAGGCATGTTCGGCCTTGGTGAAAGGGGCTTGGGGGCTCTCTGCTTCTGCCACTCTCTGCCGCCGTCACCGTGGGTCTGACGCCTTCGCACTGACCTGCCGAGTCCACAATATCCGTGTGCCGTCTTGCTCGTCTTGGGATGGTATGAGAGCGGGCTCCAGCCTGGCGCCAGCTCTTCCATGCGCTCACCCAGCAAGGTATCTGTGCTTGTGTGGTATCATCAGTGCGAAATCTGTGCGATATCTGTGCTATCTTTTCACCGGCCTGCGCAACGTCGGCCTTCGCGCCTGCCACTTTCCTTTAAATGCTCTTTCCTCAGGCGCGCTTTTGTTTCCTTCCTGCTCCTGCTCCTCCCCCGTCGTTCCTTCTGTTGCTTGAATCCCCCCGTTTGACAGGAAACTGCTCACCGTCCCCAGAGCGACTGTACAGCGACACCACCATACCCGAGGAGCACCTATCCTAACCAGCCAAGCTGCTCAGCATTCCTCATACCTGACCCATCAATATGCTCGCTCGCAACGCCCTGCGCTTGAGCCAGCGCGCCGTTCGCCCCGCCTCCTTTGCTCCCGTCACATCCCGCGCGGCATTCTGGTCATCGGCCAGGAGAAACGAGCCGGAAGTGCCTGTCATTAGCTACCACAACGGCGAGCGAAGCGAGGAACAGTTGCGATTCGACGCCGCCAAGAGCGCTGGTCCCGTGTCTCCTCCCGGTGCCGACATCGAGAAACATGCAGTACCCCTCCGATCAGAGGTGCAAGCCGAATTGACTCCGACCCTGCAGAAATTCACGCTGCCCGGCAAGGTCGCTGTCGTCACCGGGTGCGTTCTCCCCCAGCATGTGCAATTGGCCTGGCAAACGCTGACTAACAAATGTAGTGGTGGCCGTGGCCTGGGGTTCAACATGGCGCAAGCACTTGCAGAAGTAGGTGTGCGTGGCATTGCCATAATGGACGTGCAGCAGGAGCTTGGTGAGAAGGCGGCACGAGAGCTTGGCGAGCAGACGGGCATCGACGTTCGCTTCTACCGGATCGATGTGCGAGACGGCTCGGCTATGGGCCAGGTGGTACAAGATGTCGTCGACCACTTCGGCCGCTTAGACGTGCTCATCAATGCCGCTGGAATTGCCGAGTGAGTCGTGCTGATGCGTGCCGTCCGATGTGGTTACTGACGATATCGCAGCTCGAACATCAAGGCCGAGACTTATGATCACGACAAGTTCCGTCGACTGTTGGACATCAACATCACTGGCTCTTTCATCGTCGCACAAGCAGTGGCGAACCAGATGATGAAGCTCGGTCACGGCGGAAGCATCATCAACATTGCCTCAATGTCCGGCTCGGTGGTCAACTACCCACAAGAGCAATCCTGCTACAACGCTAGCAAAGCCGCTGTCATCCAGCTCACCAAGTCTCTCGCGACCGAGTGGTCAAGACACGGCATTCGTGTGAACTCCATCAGTCCCGGATATATGGACACGGCTCTTAACCGCGTGCCCGCCCTCGAAGCACAAAAGAAGATCTGGATCGACCACACTCCACAGAAGCGCCTAGGCTCTGTTGATGATCTCAACAACCTTGCCGTCTACCTTGCGAGTGAGGGTTCAGCGTTCATGACGGGCAACGACTGCATCATCGATGGTGGCTATACCCTGTGGTAGACAGTCTCGTACCATCTGAAATTTAGCATGGCGTCCAGGACTGGCAAGGTATCACGGGTTTCAGAATTGGAAAAGCGGGTGAACAGGATTCACCTACCACCTACCGGTGGACTACTGGGCGCATTGGAAGACCTAGGAGACCTATAGACATAGATCACGATCTATACTGAAAAGATAATGCATGCAAGACTGGGGCAGAATCAGCGGTGGCACTCACTGTACGATTGGTCTGGGTGAACACGTAACGTTCCACCACATGTTGACATGCCCACATTCCGAACCGAACGTTTAGGCAAGGCATGGAGCCGCAGAATAAACAGTGATGCTTGCTCGTCCCTCCAGCTGCGCGTTGACTTTTCTCCAGCGCTGCGTTCTCATCGTGGGTCTGGGTATAGCAACAGTCTGCTCAACCTGTTGCGATCGCTCCGGACAGTATACCGGAACATATACCGACAGAACCTTGACTATGAAGGCCGCACTGCTATTCTCAATGTATGGGATGGCAGCATTAGCATCGCAACACACCATCTTACACGAAACCGACGAATATATCGTCTCCCGACGGCATATACCAAGGGACGATCTGCATGCTAGTGAGCTGAAAGTGACGGAGAATGTGGTTCACCTAAACAGAGTCGAGGGTAAATCGAGAAGTGCCACCATCTTGACCTCACTGAGGAGACCCAGAGACCGGAACGGAATATCGAGAGTTGCAGTAAGTATTTGTTCCCCCCCCCCCCCCGAAGATCATGTTTGTGTCCCTCCCTAAACCGCCGGTAGAATGCCACGGCCACGATAGACTCAGTTGCAGGAGGACAGGTATTCGCCGCATCTGTTCGGGTGAGCGGTGTTGAATACTCGCTAGTTATCGACACCGGCAGCAGTGATCCTTGGCTCGCGACCACAGACTTTTCTTGCTTCGACATTCTCGACAACTCGCCTACGGACCAAGCGACATGCGAGCTTGGTCCACTATACGATGCTGCTCGGTCTGCCACATATGTGGAAATTCCAGATGAGAACTTCAAGATCACCTACGCCGACAAGGAGTACTTGACAGGGACTATGGCCTACGAGACATTCCAGATGGGTGGCATCGAGGTGCCGTGGCAGCAATTCGGTGTCGTCGATCGGGCGTCATGGCAGGGCGATACAATCACCTCAGGTCTGGTTGGGTTCGCGTACCCGTCACTCGTTTCAGCATACGCAGGCGCGAATTCCTCGCAAGACGTAAAAGGCAACACCATCCTCTACAATCCACTTTTCGTAAACATGTACGAGCACGAAGGCATTGCACCAGTATTCAGTTTGGCCATTGATCGCAACGACAGCAAGGGCGGAATTATCGGCCTGGGCGGTATCCCAGATGTGCCTCACTCGCCATTCTGGGCCACCACCCCCATTCAGGATGTCGGGTACAACAAAACAACCGGCGACGCATATTACCAGTTTTACGAGATTCAGATTGGAGGGTTTGCGTTCTCGAACTCGACCAGTACGCAGTTCAACGTGTACAACAACTCGAATCCATACAAAACGCCGGTACAGGGCAACAACACTGATATCATCATCGACTCTGGTACCTCGCTGTGCTACATACCTGATTCCATCGCGGAACAGGTCATAGCGCTCTATACCCCTCGGCCGACGTTCAATCAGGATCACCAGACTTACTTCGTCGACTGCGATGGCATCGCGCCAGTCTTTGGCGTAGTCATTTCCGGCAAGATCTTCTACATGAACGCCGAAGATATGATCGTAAATTTGGGGTCGATTGGCTGTGCGGTAGGAGTCCAACCTAGTGGCACAGGGTTAAACATTCTTGGGGGAAGCTGGATGAAGAACGTGATAGCGGTTTTCGATGTTGGCGCGGCTCAGATGCGGTTCGCTGCCAGGGAGTTCGCCTCCATTTCATAGCGATAAGCGGGTCTGAGTACGCCCTTTCGCTGTACAATTCAGCGACATCTTTTTCGAGAGATAATTCGCAGCATTAGCAAAGAAGTTTCACCAGTGTTGGACGTCCAGCCAGGCAATCTGGTCGCCTCGACTCCATGTGAAGATCTCTTTCCAGCAGTACAAATGACGGTAGTCGTTTCCTGTAGCGACGAATCTGTTGACATGCAGAGTAAGCGAGAGAGCTTTCGTGCTTGCTTGTCATGCCTGTGATACCCATCAGTCAGCATCTGCTGTAAGCCATGCTGCACGCTACCGCTCGCTTCAGCTGGCAGAGCTGCTTCATAGGGCCTTAAGTGTATGGACATGGTCAAATCACATCTGTGCAACTCCAAATTTACATTCTTGATGTTATCGCGTGGTGGCTACGTTGCATATCGGCTGGAAAATGTGTTGCATTGCTGCAAATTCAAGCTGACAACGCGTGTACTATGCAGGAAGAAGCTATATATCGAACCTCAGCTGTATGAGAACCAGCTTCGCGTTGTCAATGCAACACTTTCTTCCACAGATTATTGGTACCCGTGCATCGTAGAAGATGCCGCTTCCAGAGAACAAGCAGACGGTCGAGACAGCAGACCAGCTGATCAAAGGCTTACGTGGAGCATTCAAGACTCCGGAAGCTTATAGGCCAGGTACTATGCCGTTGTACTTGTGGAACGAATGATGGCTGATAGATTCTCAGCGCATGCGCGTGGTCGATTGACCAAGGGCCTTTTTACACCAAACACATTTGCTGCCGAACTTTCTACGGCGCCACACTTCAACATACCTTCAACTCCGGTAGTGGTGCGCTTCTCCTCATCCACGGGCATCCCGAATATCCCAGACACCAGCGCGGATGCAAATCCTCGCGGTATCGGTATTAGATTCGTGTTGGACAATGCCGGTCATCAGCACACAGACATTATCGCACATTCGACCGCTTTCTTCCCGATGAGAACAGGGGAAGGCTTCCTCCAACTGCTCTCCGCCGTTGGCGATGGCACAATCGAAAAATTCCTGGAAGAGAACCCATCCGCCGCAGCATTCGTTCATGATCCAAAACCGTCGCCGGCAAGCTTCGCCACAGAGAGGTACTACGGCGTCAATGCCTTCAAGATGACCGCGATTAGTGGCAAAGGGACATTCGTCCGCTATCGCATCGTGCCGGAGAAGTACTCCGTGCTGTCAGAGGCGGAGCTGGCTAGCAGATCTGAGACATATCTGTTCGATGAGCTCAAGGAGAGACTGTCGCAAAGTCCGATACATTTCAAGCTCGTGGTTCAAGTAGCTGAAGAGGGCGATGTCACTGATGATGCCACCAAGCACTGGCCGGAGCACCGCCGTCAGGTTGAGCTCGGAACCATCAGAATTGAAGAGCTAGAACCAGAGAGTGACAGCAAGAAGGAAGAGAAGCATATCATCTTGGATCCCATCCCGAGGGTCGAAGGCATCGAGCCTAGTGATGATCCGTTGCTGGATCTCAGGGCTGCTGTATACTTGCTATCGGGACGAGGGCGTCGTGCTGCTCCGGCGGAAGCGTGAGCATCAGCATTCAGCCAATATCGTAGCACCAGTAGAGTATAGCATGCCGCATAGCAGATGTCCGTCATGACAATGTCTTGTTGTTGTTGATGTAGACGAGTTGCGAGGAGGGAGCAGTGAAAAGCGGGCGCGTGCTTAGCAACGTGGAAAGCACGAGCCCGCGCTGATGCTCCACCTCTTCCGTCATCATCTGCGCCTGGTCCGGCCGTGCAATGCCGTCATGAGTCCGATCTCTACACTTGTTCGTGGCGCAGTCGGTGCGGTGGGCTCGGAAACATCTTCCATGAAGTCGAGGCCCTTCACTCTGCAAAATTCGCGGACGGCGTTCTGCCATGGCTATGAAACGTGTGGGCGGATGGCTGAGTCCATCAAAGTCCAGCTTATCCTCGAGCCAGTCTTTGACGGCGATCGACGAGCCCCATGCGTGTATGCTGGTCGATGAGGAAGCATCTCGCGCAAGAGACTGACGGGTTTGCAGTACAAGAGGCAATGCGATCGGCATCTCTGATCTTGAACGATGAAGTCGAGCGCGCAGAGTCGGAGCTGGCGCAAGGAACAAGTCCATTCCACAAGGTAGACCGTGTCGTGTGTCTGATGCGTTCGTTCGCCACTGACTGACCGGCAATGTTCAATCAGCTAGGTCGTGCGACTACACTGTTTCTGCGAGCCACCCTGGGCTTCGAGAAAGAGATCATGGAGCAGGCATCTGCCAGATTAGCAGAAGCTGAGGAAGCTGCGAGCGAGCATCAGAGGAAGGCAGTAAGAGATCCTTCAACCGCACACCGAAGCAAAATATACCCGGCAGGTGCGGAATATGCTCTATGCCATGCTGAAACACAGCTTATGAGCGCCGTTGTGGGTGTGTTGAACGAGAGCCTCACGGAGAGCTTGCGTGGCTTCTACAGACTGCGCAAGGCATTTGCTACGCTGCAGGAATTGGTCGAAGCAGAAAACAGATATCTTGAAAAGCACGTATCGACTTCTCCGGCATCGCTTGCGGCATCGAGGCGGGACGACCTGTCGAATACCGCGTCAAGCTCAGGGGTGTTGACTCCAGCGGACAACGGCAGCGATGATGACCTAGACTTTCAAGATGCGGATGAGGGTTCAACCAGACGACCTACACCTACTACATATCAAGGGCATCTGCAGCTAGATAGACTGAGTCTGGAAGACGACAGGAGGCAAAGGCTGGAAGGTCTGAAAGCGCCCGCGTTCGAGCCTCCTACTAGCACTTCGGAGTCGACACGACTCGCAAAGACGGCTTACGATGACCTGGACTTTAAAAGCGTGACGAACGATCCGATCGACCTTTTCATCCATTCGGGCGCGGGCCTCTGTTTCGGCCTGCTGCAGCTTCTGCTATCCATGATTCCTCCTGCATTCTCTAAGCTGCTGAGCATATTCTCATTCCGAGGCGATCGCGAAAACGGCCTGCGTTTGCTTTGGAAGGCTACAGCTTTTAAAGACAATATCAATGGTGGTATGGCCGGGCTAATCACCCTTGGCTTCCATAATGCGGCAGTGGCTTTGTGTGACATCCACAGTAGAGAAGCATACCCAGAGGCAAGGATTCGTAAGTTGCTCCAAGACATGCGAGCAATGTACCCGAACTCGTATCTGTGGATCTTGGAAGAAGCTCGCATGTTGAATGCAGACCGAAAGCTAGAAAGTGCAGTCGATATACTCACGAGCAATCACGGGGTGTCTGGCTTGAAGCAGGTTGAAGGACTGCGCGTCTTCGAGACAAGCTTGTCTCTAATGTTCTTGCATCGCTACCAAGAGTGCGCTGACTCATGGATAAAATGTGTCGGTGTGAACAACTGGTCACACGGTCTGTACTACTACATAGCAGGTTGCTGTCATGTCGAGTTGTACCGCACATGGAGAGACTCCGACCCCGAGGCGGCTCTAGTGCACAGAGAGAAAGCCAAAGAACTTCTTCAGACCGCCAACAAGCAAAGCGGCAAAAAACGATTCATGGCAAGGCAGCTCCCGCTAGATGTCTACATCCAACGCAAGACTGTGAAGTGGGCTGCCAAAGCAAAAGCTCAAGGTTGCGATGAAATTGAAGCCATTGGTGTCAGTCCTATCGAGGAGATGATCTATTTTTGGAGTGGCTATAAGCGCATGAGTGCCAAGCATCTTCAGTATTCCCTGGCACGATTGGCATGGCTCGAAGATGCGCAGATCAACCCTCATTGGAAGACTGAGCCAGCAGATGAAAGGGCGCTTCTTGGTGTGCTGAAGGGGACATGTCTGAGGGATCTAGGAAGGCTTGACGAGGCACAAAGGGTTCTGGCTGCTGAAGTCTTCTGTTTCGATTCCCACCAGATAACATCATGCCCACATGCGGACAATTGGTCGTTGCCGGTGGCGCACTATGAGAAAGCGGTCTGCCACTGGCAAGAAGCAGGTGGGCAGGATGGTGATCGTGGCAAACTGCAGCAGTGTAGTGATGAGCTTGCGAAAGTAGAAAAATGGGGCAGCTTCGAACTGGATGCGAGGATTGGACTGAAGTTGACCACCGCTCGTGAGACGCTGAGACGCATCGGCATAGGCCACGCTTGAGCGCAACGGGAATCTTGTGAAAACCAGTTCCCTTCTGCCTTTGCAGGAGTCCAAGCTCACTATCGACTCAATACTTCAGAGGTCGCGCCAAGCCATGCACAAGCGTTTTGAGCTGCCCTTCATTCGCAGATGACGTATAAACTTCAATTCGACAAGCCTGCGATCTTCGAGAACACTAGTGAAGGTGCGAAACACGCTTCACTGTGTGTGCAGCCAGACTTCTATCCTATCCCACCGCAATATGAGCGCCCTCACTACCCACCTGGATGGTATCGGACGATGAGACCGCCGCCATCATCGTCCAGCTTCAACTCGAGGACGCTGCCGGACTCGAAGCTATCGACGCCACGAATGCTCATCCTACAGCGTCAGATAACCAGCTAGTGAGTCGACTCTACGAAGCCGAACTCGAAGCGTACCGAGCAATGCGCGGACTTGAGAACAAAGAGATCACCGCACGCGTCGCAGATGACCCTATCGACCTCAAACAGCACCCGGCGGACACTGTTGCCACTAGCAGTGGTGATACCTGGCAAAAAATGGTTTAAGAAAGCACAGAGCCTTGCACGCCGTTTTAACGAAGGCGTGTTCAACGCATACCAGGCAATGCGCGGCCGCGAGGGTAGCGAGGCTGTTCTAGCCACGCAAGATGAGTTAACACATGAATGACAGCAGCAGCAGCCGCCGGAGATCTTCTTTACATGCTTGGATTGCGGTGAACGCCTCTCAGCGAGTCGAGTTCACGAGACCGCGTGCTGCCGCTATCACTGCGACAGCTGTCTCGATACATTGTTCGATGCCGCTATGGTGGACGCAAGCCTCTACCCACCAGCTGCTGCCGCACAATCATCCCACTCGACCACGTCCAAGACCTGCTAGACGAAGACCTAAAGGCTCGGTTCGCAGCCAAGAGAAAAGAGCTAGACAACAAGGACTGCGCCTATTGCCACGTGCCAACCTCCTCTGCCTACATTCCTGCTGAGGTTCGATTAAACGACACTGGCACCTGCGCTGCTTGCGACTACGCCACCTGGATGATCTGCAACGCCGGCGCACACGCTGGTGAAGATTGCCCTGAGGATGTTGGTCTGAAAAGCGTGCTGGCGACTGCCACTGCTGAAGGATGGCAACGCTGCTCCACATGCAGAGCAGTGGTCGACTTGCGCATCGGCTGCAATCATATCACGTACGTGCCCAGAGTGGTGAGACTTCTGGTACGTTGAGAAGATGAGGCTAATCAACACATGTAAATGTCGCTGCGGAGCTTAGTTCTGCTATTTGTGTGGCAACACTTGGGAGAACTGCCCCTGCGCTCAGTTTACTGAAGAACGTTTATTCGAGCGCGCCGAGATCGTCGCCAACCGCGAAGGAGGGAACGTGGTGGCAGTGGTAGAAGATCTACGCGAGAATCATGCTTGTGTCAACCATCGACTCGGGAGGGTGCGCAGAGCCTGCACTTGCGATAGTTGCGGAGATTGGATGAGGATGTTCATCAACCGTTGTCAGCAATGTTATCTGGTGCAGATTCAATCGGGAGTAAGGGTCCACCTTCCGCTTGCATCTCTTACCAGAGGCGAATCTCTATACATATGAGACGTGCTTGGACTTGCGCTTCTTGCTAAACACGACCGTCTGTACATCTCAGACAACCTTCTGTAGCTCACCATGAAAATTCTCTGGTGTCTGCCTCGATTGCTTGCGCCCGGTTGTGTCGACACCGCAGGCATTGCTGCTCCCTGCGTTGGCGGCAGCGGTGAGTATAGAAACTCAGTCTATCGCTGCCCACGCTGATTCACACGGGAGTACTCGTGTTCGGCGCATTCGTTGATTTGGGCGTAGTTTCATCGGATGTGTCAAGGCCGCGAACAATGCGGTATTTCAGCAGCTCGATCCCGAGAGCCTGCGCGTCGTGTCAGCTTGCTCTCTGGTTGCGACAGCTGCTTCGGTACTGTCGGCCGGTGGTGGTGGTGGTGGTAGATCGTTGTCGATCTCATTTATGTACATGCGCGTGACAAGCTCGCGCGTTGCTTCATCGAGGTCTTCGAGATGTCCGAGGTCCGCCATGGTGTCGCAAAGGGTTGTGCAATGTTCAGGTTCAATGGTTGAAAGTGAAGCGAAGTGCGTTCGCGACCGCCGTCTCCAACAGCCGTGCAGGGTTTTAGCCACTAGCGTACGCGGACCGACCTTACTTCAGACTGGATTCCATCTATGCTGCTCGACAACACTGCAGCGGCATTGACAGACTCTCACATCGTAGAGAGAACCAGGAACAACTCCTATTACTCCATCAAAGGTTTCGCCAGTGATCTCGACTGCGTCTCCCGGACTGCTAGCTCCTTCCACATGCATCTGTACTCAAATGTTCACTAAAACAATCGCAAACCAGGTTCTCCATCACCACCCACATCTTCCATGTCTTCGTTCCGCTCATCACCCTTCTCTGTCAACCCGAGGTTCTGCTCAAACAGGCTTGGAAACAACGCATCTGCCCGCGCCTCAGTCCACCTCGTCCTATCCTCCGGCGCCATGAAGTTTTGCAGTTTTTCGTGTACGGTGTACCGCAACTTCCTCCCTTTGCTCGCCTTCGTGTCGACGTTGCGCTTCGTCTTCGCCTCCCTCCGCATTTGATAGCCTACGTCGATATTTGAAGCCGCCACAGAATCAGCACTCTTCTGCTCGAGAAGCTCCTTCAACAGAATGCCATAAAAGTCCGCATCGTCGTATATTTTCTCATCTTCACTGATACGCTGCGACAGCTGCAGAGGTGCGCTTGACTTCGGAGCATGCGCACGCTTCAGCAAGCGATCAGAGTTCGAAAGTTGTTCTTGAAGCACATCGATTATGGTTGCTTGATGCTCAGTCCTATTGATCCGGCTGTTCTGAGTCTGTACGGTAGGGCCTTGCGCCTTGATCGACCACTTCTTCAGTACTGCATCCCGACTTGGCCTGCACTCAGTCTCCTGTGCCTGCAAGCGCGCCCACAGCTTCTCCGTGGATGTGCTGCTCAAGATCTTGGCTCGCTTTCGCTTCTCGCCAGTCTTGGACTCGATTAGATCCTCGCGGAAACTGTTCAGCGAATTCCAGAGATTGAATACTGCTGCCTCTGCAGCTTCAAGTGCTTCCTGGACTTCTGCTCTTTCTGCATCGATCTGCTCTGCCGGAATACCGACCAACGTATTTGTAGCGACCAGCGACTTTTGCAGTTTCATCCTGGTATTGAGCAATGAATCGAACGCAATGCGCTGCCTCTTGACAGCCCGTCCTTTCTCCGCTTCCTCCCTGTTTGCCTGAGATAGCGATTTGGCCACTTCTCTTTGTGCTCCCCCATCTCGCACCTGCCTAATGTCTTGTAAGTCTCGGTCGGAGAGCCTGGCAGTCGATTGTTCAAGCAGCTCCTTTTCGTCGTCCTCGCTCAGATCCGTAGCGTCGGTTCCATCAGATAACCCCACATTCTCACCTTCGCTTCCCACGCTCTCATCGTTGTCTTCTTGAATCGCTGTATCTTCATTTTGACTTTCATCCTCACCGGAACCGTGATCGAATGGATCATTTTCGTCGTCGTCTTCGAGCGCACGTCGATCTACTTTGGAGCCTCTGTACTGCGGACCTAGAGAAGCAGCTTTCGGCGCCCGCAGCTTGCTCTGACCAACACTTTCGTAGTGTTCGCGACCATCATTGCCCAAGTCTTCAGATCCGGATTCATCGTTGTCGATCTTCGGTACAGTATCCTCTTCTGGGTCGAAGTCTCTCACTGTTGTCGCAGCATATTCTTCGAAGTCGCTCTGACGATTGCGACCTCTGTTCGGAGCCATGATGTGTATGCGACCAAGTAGTAAATACACTGAAAGGTTCAAAATGTTAAAAGTTTCCAGGGCGCGGAAGTGGCTCCGCACCGATTGCCTGCAGGTTTGTGCTCTCTCTTCCTCCTCTCTCCTCCTTATCCCACTTCTCGCCACGATATGCTTGTGTATTCTACAGAACGACTTGATCAATGTTACCATCACGTCGACTCTGACCGTGGCTACCGGACATCCAATGTTATGCCTGCCGTCTAGCAACGAGCAGGAAGATACAGCAACATCTTCAGGAATGGCATCGCAGGATCGGCAACCAGACGATCGAAACATCACGACGAGCTGCCTAATGTAGCAAGCTCGTTTTGGAGCAACATTAGCGATCCATACACACATACTTGCCATCCGCTATCGCATGAAGATATTAAGGATCCTGGCGCGATTGCTTCGAGGTTCGGATTGGTTGCTGCTCGATGCGACCCCGCTACCATCATGCGATGCAGTTCAGCTGAACTATCTTGCTGCCTACGCATTACTTTGCCGGGGTGAATAGACTTGTGCGTCAGCATACGGTACGAAGGATGTCATCGTAGACATCGACTCCGCTCGTCTGCTAGGCATCCTTTTGGACTGCAGTGCTACTCTGATAGATATGGCTGACAATAGCACGTACGATGACGAGTATGAGACAGACTCACAGCTCGGTGTAGACTCGGAGATGGAATCGAATTTCGACCAGACAGACAAGCATAACGTGTCACATAGACCAGGGGAAGATTTGATCGAAGATGGCGGCTCAACATCGCAAGCACGTGGAGCAAAGGCACGAGAAGCAAGGGAGCAGCAGGCACCTGTGCCTGCAGCTGACCCACAGCCACATTGGAGTTCCTCTGTTGCTTCAGAACCCTTTTCAATGCCAGCCTGGAGCCAGGCTGGAGGAGAAGACGTAGTGACAGAGCCACCGCCACCAGACTACGAAGAAGCAACGGCGAGCACTCCTCTCACCACAGGGCCGGGCTCCTCGATGGTAACACCCAGATCGTGGGCTCGTAGTAGTGCTCAGGCAGCGCACGAGGCTTCCGGTGGACACGCGCGCGAAACTTGGCCCACGGGGCACGTCTCCGTTCCTGGAACACCTCTTGGCGCACATGGTCGACATGCGAACTCTTCTTACCATGAGGACCCACAAAGCATGAGCGATGCTAGAGGGCTATCACAGCAAAGACCAATGGACGAAGAGGTTGGTCTGTTATCTGGGCGGAAAGGCACGAAGACTGAACGAGCGTGTTCGTCCCGTCCTCCATGGCTCAGCAGATGCAACATGATCCTGGTAGCGGTCATTGCGATACTCATCATGTCAATCGTTGGCGTCATGGACTATGCCAGTGGCGCAGGGGGTGGCAATGACACAAGCCCAACAGATCCAAGCGGAGGCGACAACCACAGGCCACCAGAAGCAGCAGTCCCCGACTCTCGCAAATGTCCTTATGAGTACTATAGCGACACGACTTTATTCAGCTTCGATAGCATATCAAACTTCTCCTTTGTAGAGCTAATGGAAAGCTCGGACTTGATCGCCGGAAGCACCAGCGGCACCGTTAATGTGAGGCCAGGGCGACATGATCAGACCGCTGATATTCAGCTATCGTTAACATATGCAGTGACTCGACCTTGGATGTACACGGGATCAAATCTGGTCAAGTCAAAAGATTCTTTCGTCTTGGAATTGCCGAACTTGAAGAAGACTCCAGAAGGGGCTCAAACCCGCCCTTGCTTGTGGGTCTATGTCCGGATTGAGGTTCGACCTGGATTGAGCATCGACAGGTGGGAGATTGTGACGGGCAATCTCGACGTCGAGGTCGAAGAAGGGCTGTTCCACAGGGGTGATAGTACGGACGAGCTTGTTGTTCTCGGTGTTAATGACCACTCTTCCTTCAACGCTATCCGTGGCGACGTCAAGGTGGACTATTGGTCTTCCCGAAGAACAGAGATCGACGTAATTTCGGGCTCCATCAAAGGGACATTCGCGTTACGGGACATTCTCTCATTGAGAACACAATCTGGTTCAATCTTCGTCGACGTCGACCCAAAGAAAGCTGACCCATATGCACTAAGACCTGCAGAGTTTACAGCACATTCAAGATCGGGAAGCATTGTGGCACAGTTCCCAACTACTGGCTACATTCCTGAACGAGAATACATGACCCGAGTCGAAGGCCAGTCGGCAACTGTCCACGGCACCTATATCCTCGGTGCCGTTACATCTTTCCACACCAAGTCAGGGAGTATCGAGACCACCTTACTTCCCTACTTCAACCGCGAGCAGCCCTCAAAGCTGCTCACCGACACCCAATCTGGCTCAACGAAGCTCTGGGTCTTGAGCTCTTACGACGGTTCTGATGAACCCTGGAGCAGGACACCGTCGACACACAAATCGATCTCCACGAGTGGATCTATTGATGTGTTGTACCCGGAAGGATGGGAAGGCACTATCGGAGCAGAAACAACTAGTGGCAGTATGCTTGTCAAGGGAAAGGATATTAAGATCGTCTCAGACAGCCGCGGGCGTGGAGGTGTCAAGCATCTGGTGGCGAAGAAGGGAGAGGATGGATATGGCAATATAGGGTTGAGGAGTGTTAGTGGGAGTATTGCGTTGAGCCTTGGGGAGCTGTAGTCATACTACAAGCAGCGGAACGGTAGAGCATGGTGTTGGTGGCGATTTACGGACGTTATGGGTTTAGCTGTTGGGGAAGCATAGGTCTTCTAATTGCACTGCTGATCTGTATATCATTTGCGTCTGTACGGCTCTCGAGACCTAGAACGACTGCAAGAACGATCTCTTCTCCGGCGATCGTCCCTTTCTCGTTCTCGCCTTCGAGGCGGAGAGACATCGCCAGAGTCCCTCGAGCTTCTATGCGACTTGCGCTGGCTTCCTCGAACATCATCATCAGATTCTGGGGTTTGCGAACGAACAAGCCTGTGCTTACGGTCGGCTTCATCAGGCCTTCGCCTAGAACGATAGGATATATCATCATCATTCTCATCCCTCCGCCGACGTGAGCGATGCCCGTCTCGACCACTCCCACCTTCATCGTCTCTTCTTGAACGGTGATGATGTCTATGCTCGTGTTTCCGCTCACCACGATCCTTGTTCTTCGACTTTTGCTTCACCACGCCCCTTAATGCCTCAGCTACCTCCTCACGCTTCTCCTTGACCAAGTACTCCTTCATCGGGTCGTCATCATCATGCTCCTGCAGCAATTTCTGTAGTTCGATCTCTTCCTTAATCAGCGGCCGTTCTTCCTCACTCTCACTCTCCGTCTTTCTCCGCTTTCTCCTATCCTGATCCTCTTTATCTGTATCTCCTGCCCCCTGCTCTTCATCCATGATCCTCTCAATCTCGCCTTCCTTCTTCTTATACCGAGTGTGGTCCACGCTAAGAACTCTCCCCATCACGCCAGCACCGCTGAGATTATCCACTGCGAGATCGCAACTTCGTTGATCTTCATACTTTAGAAAGCAAAATCCTTTGCTTTTGCCAGTATCCTTGTCTCGCACGAGGTTGATGTGTACAGGATTGCCGTACTGGCTGAAGATGGTCAATATATCACCTTCGCTCAGCTCGAATGGAAGGCCTCCGATATAGACATAGGCTGTGTCGCGATAGTCGGTGTGCCATGACGCATTTGGTGGGACGACTTTGTCGAGCTCGGCCTGGTTCAGGCGCTCGATTTGGCGAATGGACTGCATGGTTGTATTTGGTCTGCTGAAGAGTGTTGTCGCAAAGAAAGCTACTCGGTCATGGCTCTTCTTCGCATGGCACCAGCCACGCGCCAAAGTTTAGACTTTAATCCCTGCCTGGACTTGACTTTCCCCACAGCAGCTGCAGCTAGCCGGTAGTGATGCTTGAGCATGATCACGACAGCAGCTACGACAAACAAGATGCACAAGGGAGAGCTCGCTCACCATCACTTAGAAAAATCCACCTTCTCCGCTTTCTCTCAGAAGGTAGCCATGCCTCAACATCGGCACCCAGAGTGAACCCTCTTGTCTATCGCTTGCAACAATGGCGACTGCCGCACTCCTCCGTCGACCCAACTTCCGCGCAACCTGCTCATCCCTCCATCGAAGAATCACTCCCACCATGTCGCGCTCGTACACCTTCAGCTCGTACTTCGTCACGCCCGCTGAGTTGGACACAGCCTTGAGGAAGAACGCACCCTCCCGACTATCGACAGCACCCCGAACCATCCCAGTATGCGGTTCTTGGTTCCTCCCGAACGATTCGGAAAAACGTACAGGGTACCAAGTCTTCAAGAAAGGTCATATCCACAAAGCTCGCTTCTTTGACCTCGACAAGGTTGCCGACACTTCATCACCGTATCCACACATGCTGCCAAGCCCTGAAGTGTTCAAGAGTGCTGTCTCTGAGCTGGGAATCAAGCGGGACGACACTATAGTTGTGTACGACAGCGCCGAGCAGGGCATATTCTCTGCGCCACGTGTAGCGTGGACGTTCAAGGTCTTTGGTCACCCTGCGGTGCACATTCTGAACAACTTCAAGTTGTGGGTGGAGCAAGGATATTCTGTTGAAGAGGGAGAGCAGAAGCAGTTTGAGCCGACAGAATACCCAACTCCAGAACTCGACAAGAGCAAGGTCATCGCTTTTGAGGAGATCAGGGACATTGCCAAGGACTATAACAAGGAAGGTAGTGAAGGAGTGCAGATCTTGGACGCACGATCTGAGGGTCGGTGGAAGGGAAGTGATCCTGAGCCACGACCTGGTCTGAGTTCTGGACATATCCCTGGCAGTACATCTGTGCCTGTACCAGTGCTGCTTGACGGGAAGACGAAGGCGTTCCTGCCAGCTGAGGATTTGCGCAAGATCTTCGAGCAGATAGGAGTTGACCCCAAGCAGCCAATCATTTCCAGCTGCGGTACTGGCGTCACGGCAACTGTCATTGATGCAGCGTTGACAGAAGCAGGCTTTGGCGAGGGCAGCCGCCGTATCTACGATGGTAGCTGGACGGAGTGGGCGCAAAGAGTGAAGCCAAGTGACAATCTCATTGTCAAGGAGGTATAAGCATCAGCATGACTATGAAAAGCGTGTTTGAAATCAAATTGCAGCAGCGACGGCGTTGGTGGCAGTTGTTGTAAGATAACTCCTCGCTATGCATGCAGCATGCTCATGTGTTGACCAGCGACTATTGATGATCAATTCGCAGTTTGTAAGCTCGTCTCTCCAACCGATCGGACCTTCAGACCCAGGGAATAATGCTGTCTTTACACGATTTGGACTCGCGTAACGGCTCATAGCTCATCTTCACCCTCGTCCTTGACGGCAGTCTCCTCTGGCGTCTCTGCCTTGCCCGCCTTGGCCTCCTCGTTCTTTTTCTTGCCACCACGCTGCTTGGGCCCGCTATCTGCTGTCAGTCAGCCACGTGTCTCCTAGTATCACTGCCTGCACAACGCGCTCACCTTCAGCAGCCGCCTTCTTTGGCTTATTGGCACTTTTCTTCGTTGGGGAGACCTTGTCAATGCCACCAGCGGGTGCGTCACCGCCTGACTTGAGCTTGTTGCGCTTGAGACGGTTCCAGTTGGCTTTAGCGACGCCGCCATCCTTGTAGCCCATCTCGTTGGCTACTGCAGCGGCATCGAACTGAGGGTAAGGGATGGTGTTAGTCGTGAGGCAATCAGATTAGGGTGTGTCGGGGTGAGTACCTGAATACTGCCACCTTCAACATTCTTCATGATGGCTGTTAGGAGCTTGAGGTCATTGTTGGTGAAGCCGGTGGGGGTGGCGGTGTCGTCTGGCATCTTGGGCTCGATGCTGTGGTTTATGGATCGCCTGGTTGTGGTGAGTAAGAGGTAGGTCAAGTTGGAAGAGGATCGCGGTGGTAAGCAAGAGGTATCTGGAGTTGCAAGAGGAAGAGGAGCACTAAGGAACTGGATGTATCTTGAACGTCAATGGAACCAACTGGCCTCGTTCACTCGAGACAGAAACTCTGCCTATGTTTTCAGGTGAGGTTATCGCCGCTCTTTCTTCTTCACACCACTAGGCCTGTCCAGAGCCTGTGCTTCCCGCACATGCAGCACACACGTTTCGGCAAACACCCGCCGAGCAAGATAGAGAGCCACGTCCTTCAGTTTTTCTGTTCTTCTTCCTCACCAGACACAACCGACACTTGCTTCAGTCCACATCGACTACAGCATCACGTATACCACACTCGTGGCTACTTCCGTATACCGTACTCCTTGCTCACAACAGCCTGCCACAAACATGCTCTTGCTCGTCCTTCTCGCCATGCTGGGCATGGTCATCGCCGGTCCAACTACCATCGATACCAACCGTAAGTGAGATGCATTCTGACCCGCGAGGTATTTACTTAACACATGGAAAGTTAAGTACAAGCCAAACTGCACCGCACTCGTCGAGAACAGCGACTGGGTCATCCGCGACTTGATGGTCTTCGAGCCTAGGACTTACGGCCTGTCCGTCATCGCCTTCGACCTGACCGACATCAACAAGGGTCTCTATCTCCACACCACTTGCACCAACGTCATCTCGGCCGGCTCCAACACTACCCTCCACGACCCGAAAGTGTACCACCGCTGCGACGACAAGGACGTCTTCTTCAAGTACCTTGGCAAGTCGGTCGAGATCACGAGGCGCTACGCCGACCCATGGTAAGTTCGGTCTCCATGTGCAGAGACATTGAGATGCTTGATGAAGGCTGGCTGACATTGACTTGCAGCTTGGGCGAGGCGACCTCCAACAGTGCCATCGCTTATGGCCACGCAGACTTGGGCATCAACACCACCAGCACCGGAGATGGCTACATCAGCACCGCCACGGAGGTCTTCGTGCCCATCACGTCGCTGTCAGCCTAAGTGGTTGGTAGTCCCTGGAGCGTACATTCAGCAAGGTTGGCAGGAACTTGGCTGTCTTCATCAAACGCTCGCAAATGCTGGGATCGAAACGAGCCTGAAAGCACGAACAGTCGGATCCAAAATGAGCGCCACTCCGACTCTGCGCCCAACCAGCATGAACAAACCGCCATCTATGATTACACCCCGCCAAACCCGCCAACAGTCATCTTCGACGTCAGGTAAGACTCTCACTCATCTTCATCCCCTTCTGGCATGATGACCACCAACATGCTTCCCTTTCACAAACACTGACCCCTCCTCGTTGATAAAATCGACGTATGGCTCTGATTGCCACAGTCTCCCTCCTCCCCCTTCATCAGTAGTCATCAAGATTTGGTACTGACAGCAGCCACAGGTCCCCAGGCGGAAACAGCACATTTGCATAAACTCGATGGGGTGGCACAATCGGTAGTCGAAGACATCGTAGTACGGTAAAGCTCCGTTCACTCGCTAAGAGGAACATCATCGAACTCCTTCCTCATATATTTCCTCAGCTCTTCCAGCGCCTCTTTGACGATATCCACCTTGTTCACATACCCAAATCTCACATACCCTTTGAATTCCTGCCCAAAGCCCAAATCACCCGGGAGCAGCATGACCCCCGTCTTTTCCTGCACATCCCGACATAATGCTTCCGCATTGACTGGCTTTCCATCCCGTTCAAATTTGATGAATGCAGTCGTGCCAGCGACCGGCTTCGTCCAACTACAGAACTCATCATGCTTAATCACAAACTTCTCCAAAAGCTCCAAGTTAGTCTTCGCAAGCTGAATGTTCCTGCTAAGTAGAGCATGGATCGTGTCCTGTGATAACGCGAACGCTGCGACAGACTGATCTAACTGTGACACGGAGATGGTCGTGTAATCTCTCGTCTTCGCAAGCTCAGTAAGCAGTTCTGGACTTCTCGTTGCGACCCAACCTATCCGAATGCCTGCGAGGGAGTATGCCTTCGATAAGCTGCCCGTGACTATGGTCTTGTTGTAGCCCATTGAGATGATTGAGGAAGGGAATTCTTTGTCCATGGGTGTTATGCCGTGGAAGAGAGGGCGGTATACTTCGTCGGAGAGGATGACTACGCCTTTGAGTTCTGCGAATTGAACAACATCTTGGAGCATCGATTTCGGGAGCACGGCACCGGTTGGGTTTTGAGGGTTGTTGAGGATGATGAGCTTGGTGTTGTGTTTAACCAAAGATTTGAGCTCTTCCAAATTGGGCAGCCATTTGTTTTCTGGTTTGGACTTCCAGAGATCTACTTCCGCGCCCAAGGTCTCTGGTATCGAGTACAGCTGCTGGTATGTAGGGTAGTGGCAGATGACATGGTCGCCTTTGCCTACGAGAGAGTAGAGTACCAAGTGGTTTGCGGCAATTGCTCCTGGGGTAATGAGGATATTGTCAGGCGACAAGGGAGTGCCAACCTTGCTTGAGTACAAGCGGCTGAGGTTGTTCCGTAATTGGCTGCTGCCACGAATCTCGCCATAGCCTTGCACTGCCGAAAGGTCAATCAAGTTGGTGGCTTTGGTCTGCTTGTTCTCCGATAGCTCGACAAGCTCGTTGAGCGAAAGAGAAGCACAGCATGTCTCTGCGATATTGTATTTGCACTTCGTTTCATATTCGTCCATCCACTGTACATCTCGTCAGCACGCCGCCTGGGAGCATGAAAACCACTTCCTACCTGTTCCACAACGAATGGTGGTATAGGAGCCATGGCCACTCAAAGCTTGCTATGGAGACCAGCTGTTGCGAGTCTGAATGGATTATCTGTAACTGTTAGGAGGTTTGACCAAGTAGAGAAGGGAAGGAAAGTCTAGGCCAGTTGCCCCATTACTCCGCAATGTCGAAATCCACAGCTGTTGTCGAAGGGCGTGGTGACACCACCTACTTCGACAACAGCTGAACACTGATACAGATGCATTGTCTCACGCTGTAGGACTTGAGAGGCTCTATGATTTTCTGTTCATGATTTAAAGTCACGTTTTTCCCGATCGATGTGAGCTGCGGAGGTAAGGCTTGCGGTCCCTGGTCGCCACGTTGTCGATGTCGCCAATCAACGCGAGCCGGGGTACAGCCAGTCGAACAGACGATCATCCACTTCGCGGGAGTGCATGTGGACACTATCGTACACGTCTTCCTGCTGAAGTGGTTACACTGCCTTCAATCTCGATGTAGTTTGCAAACTTCAAGCCTATCGCTTCATTCTTGACAATCATAACTTTCTGCAAATGCTCTGAGCAACCTGCGATTCGAGCTTCGGCGCTTCTGCCTCCACCTACACCTCCCGTGTCCTCGCGATGTGGCGATCCATTCGAGCTGCGTCGTTGTTCACGCTGCTGGCTTTGCCGTGGGACGTGGTAGCAAGCCATGAGACTCATCAGTATTATTCGACGAACGACGATCTACTTCTCCAGCGAGACCCATTCTCGATATACGACAAACGCCCCGAAGACTGCCCGCCATGCTTCAACTGTAACCTGGACGACTTCAAATGCATGCAGTATGGCAACTGCACAAAGAGTAGCGGGAAGTGTTCTTGCCCGCCTGGTTTCGGTGGCGAAGATTGCAGTCTGCCGTTGTGTGGTTCTTTGGCAGATGGCAAAGACCGTATGCCCAGGCAAGGCGATACGCCATGTCAGTGCGATGATGGCTGGGAAGGCATCAACTGTAATGTGTGCAAGACGAACAATGCCTGCAATGCGATGATGCCAAATAGCGAAGATGGCATCTGTTACAGGGAAGGCGTGGTGCAAAAGGAGAACTTTCAGATATGCGACATTACGAATCGCAAGATACGGGACATGCTCAAGGAACAAAAGCCGCAAGCTACGTTCAGCTGTAATGCTGATAGAGCAGAGTGTAACTTCCAGTTCTGGGTAGACCAGAAGGAGAGCTTTTACTGCGCCTTGGACACATGCAGCTGGGATATGAACGCGGCTGAGAATCGCAATACCACAACGTACCACTGCGAGAATCTGAAATGCAGTTGCGTACCGAACCGCATGCTGTGCGGCGCGCCAAACAGCATCGACCTTGGTGACTTTCTTGATCAGGAAATCAAAGGTCCTGCCACGTTCAAGTCTGTCAGCACTATAGGCGGATCGCCAGAGGATGGCAGTCTGTTTTCTGAGCCTGCTATGAATGGTCTCATTTCGAGCGTATTCGGCGATAAGAGCATCTTCCTGAGTTGCAACAGTGGAGAATGTCTGTACAAGACCGAAGTGCCTGGCTACGAGCGGCCCATCAAGACCATCAACACACCACTTATTGCCGGTGTCATCTCTGGTTGTGTCCTTTTCGTGGTCGCGGTGATCCTGTTGGTCTTCTTTATGAGTCGCAGGGGTTCCGGACTGGGGCATCGTTATGGCCTCATCCATCTGTCGGACGACGAAGAAGAGGAGAATGCACGACTATTGGCCGATCACAAGCCAGCTGCGCTGCATTTCGAGAACGTCTCCTACAATCTGAAAGGTAGACAGATTCTTACCAACATTATGGGATCAGTGCGTCCAGGTGAATTGTTGGCGATCATGGGCGCATCAGGCGCTGGTAAAACTTCATTCTTGGACATCCTGGCCCGAAAGAGGAAAACTGGTCTCGTCACTGGTGAATTCTGGCTCAATGGTGAGAAGGTCGCAGATGATGATTTCCGCAATGTTATCGGCTTTGTTGATCAGGAAGATACTATGCTACCTACGTTGACTGTACACGAGACAATCTTGGACTCAGCACTGCTGCGCTTACCGAAGACAATGAGTCGTGCAGCGAAGGAGCAAAAGGCCGAAGATGTCGAAAGACAGTTAGGAATTTACAGCATTCGGCACCAGAGAGTTGGTTCCGAAGAGACTGGCCGCGGCATCTCTGGCGGCGAGAAACGACGAGTCGGCATTGCCTGCGAGCTGGTAACCAGCCCAAGTATCTTGTTCCTCGATGAGCCGACGTCCGGTTTGGATGCATACAACGCCTTCAACGTGGTTGAGTGTCTGGTCACGCTTGTGAAAACCTACAACAGAACAGTCGTGTTCACTATCCACCAGCCACGGTCTAACATTGTCGCTCTTTTCGATCAACTACTCCTGCTCGCCCAGGGGCGTACAGTCTACAGTGGACCGTTCAGGGACTGTCAGAACTACTTTGAAACCGTCGGCTATTCTTGCCCGCCTGGTTTCAACATCGCTGACTACCTTGTTGACCTGACCATGCATGCCACCGCAGATGTCGGTACAGACGATCCTGATGAGGGCACCTTCGTCGGCGGCGAGATCGATGGACGGACTACGCGGGCCAGCTCTACAATGGCGGTAAAGAGCATACCGAGCGTAAGCAATGTTAGCATCGGCGAATCAGCTCACTCTGTTCAAGCAGAGCCTTTGCTGAGACCTAAGGGAAAGCGGAAAACAAGCATCAGACAACAGCAAGAACGTCAACTTTTCTCCAGAAAGAGCACGGAGCAGCAACAGCCACCTTCTAGCGTCCACAGTCAAAGTGACGGCGGATTCGGCGACGTTGAAAGCACACAGAAACAGTGGCTGAAGCTATCCAAGCAGCAAGGAGCACCGCCACCTCAAATCCTGGACGATCCTCACAATCTGCCTCCTGCTGTAGAAGGCGCGACCGGCACGAATCTTGATGTGCTAGTGTCAGCATACCTGGGCGCGGAGGTTGCTTCAGACTTGCGAGGCGATATTAGAAATGCCATTGCGGACGCAAATGGCACGAACGGGCATGCTGTAGGCGCACAGAACGGCAAGACGACCGGCAAGCTCAAAGGCTACCAGAAACCCCGGATACACACACAGTTCCTCATCCTGGCGCGGCGAACATGGCGGAACCTCTATCGCAACCCAATGCTTATGCTCGTACACTACGCCATCGCCATGGTTTTGGCGGTTTTCCTCGGCTTCCTGTTCTACGGTCTTACAGATGACCTTAAGGGGTTTCAAAACCGTCTTGGGTTCTTCTTCTTTTTGCTGGCACTCTTCGGCTTCAGCACTCTAACATCCCTGACAGTGTTCGCCCCTGAACGTCTGCTCTTCTTGCGGGAACGAGCTAAGGGATACTACCATCCGCTCGCATACTACCTTTCGAAGGTGGTGTTCGACATTGTACCATTGCGCTTGTTGCCACCCCTCATCATGGGCTGCATAGTCTATCCGATGACGGGCCTGATTCCTAGCTGGGGAGAATTCTTCAAGTTCATCCTGTTTATCGTCTTGTTCAACTTGGCTGCAGCGATGATCTGCCTCTTCATCGGCATTGTGGTTCGCAACCCCGGCGTCGCCAATTTGCTCGGTGTCCTGGTCATGTTGTTCAGTCTCCTGTTCGGTGGGTTTTTGCTCAATCACGAAACTATTCCGAGACCGCTTTTGTGGCTGCAATCGGTAAGTAAACTCCTCAGCATAGTCCATGATAGCCTGCTAACTTTTGCCAGCTTTCTATATTTCACTTCGGCTTCGAAGGACTCATTGTCAATGAAGTACGTTACCTATCACTCATAGACAAGAAGTATGGCCTCGATATCGAAGTGCCCGGCTCTGCGATATTGTCGAGCTTCGGCTTCAACGTGCTTGCGCTGTGGAACGACGTGGTTGGGTTGGCGGTATTCTGCGGTGTATTCCTTGTGCTGGGATATATGGCCATCCACTTTCTGTTAGTCGAGCAGCGATAAGAAGCACGAGCAGTGTAGGTGTATCCTGGTAGAGCGCAACAGCATATACGTATATAGGCGTTCGTGTGCCGCGGCCGGCCGCTGGAGCGTGATAGATAATGCTAAATGATGCACAATAAGGGGGCCTGTGTGGTGTAGATCGAACAGATGTGTGTGATAACGGTGCTGACACCCCCTATTCTCCTTGCCCGTACAGCCTGGCAACCTCATACCTATGACTTCTCCATGGTCTAGTAAGGTATGCACCACCAGAACAGCAATGCCTCGAGATGCGCAACGACGACCAGGGGATACCTGCTATCGCGCATGCGCTTCGTCACGGAGAGCGACGGTTTGGGAGCCGGCGCCTCCACAGACGTTTTCATCGATCAGTTGAAGAACCCTTGAACTCTGTCTCATCTCCGCCAGCCGGCTGGCAACCGGGATGACACGGTGCGCGCAAAGCGCGTTCGTTGTCGTGCACGTACATGTAATAACCATAAAGATGCTGCTGTTGCTGTCCGCGCGCGCGATGTCCAAGCACAGCAAGCTGGGTGCTGCACGCTTCTGGGGTGATGATTATGAGAACGACGATCTGGTCTGCAAAGCAAGGACAACGCTAAATTCTCCTGCGATAATATCAGCCTCAGGCGCGCATCGCAGAACTTGTTGATGGCAACCACGAAGCACACGCACGATCAGCACGGGAAGTGACTGCGCGCTGGAAACGTCGAAACCTGTGCAACGACGGCAGTAGCATCACTGTCGTTCTGCAGGCCGCTTTGCGCGGTCGTCCCTTCCTTGAAACTAAAGGCCACGGTTTGTTTGGAAGGAGCGACTGACCGTAGGCTGCTCCCGTGCGCTAGCGTGCCAAGAGAAAAGCAGACCAGGGTGTCAATCTTGACGGGCCAGAAGTCATAAAAGGACAAGCAGCTGCCGGCGGATCGCAGCACTTCCTCGCGAAATCGAGAGTACCACACGGAGCTTCGCGTTGATTGGTGCGCGCGTCAACGATCAACAACAACACTTTTTTGCTGCAGCAGCGACCCTTCTGATGAATGCGAAATAATCCTTGATGGGTGTAAGAGCCTCCAGCTTTGACCTTTGGTGCTCGGTGGTTGCTTGTGTTCGGCGTTGCGCTCCCATGATTTGATCCGCCATTAATTGCGATCATGACGACTTCACGGTAAGCTTGATGCATGTCACCTCAAATCCGCATTAGCTTCCACTAACAGCACGTGACGTTCAGACTCGACCGCTTGGTCACACTACTTGAGACTGGCAGCACTCAGCTCATCCGTAATACTGCTGCCCAACAGCTTGCAGACGTCCAGAAGAACCACCCCGACGAACTGTTCAATCTACTAACGCGTATTGTGCCATATCTGCGATCGCCATCATGGGACACCAGGACAGCGGCGGCTCGAGCTATTGGTGGCATAGTGGAGCATGCAGAGAAATACGATCCAAATGCTGTACTCGATGATGTGAAACTTGATCTCGACGGCGTAAAAGATGCTGCCGTCAAACAGGAAAATGGATCGCCATCGCCATCGCCATCGCCATCGCCGGAACAATTGCAATTAGCCACGCTCGATGTCGAAGCAATTCTCACCCACGGCAAGGAACTGCTAGGAAGTGCAGGAAAGCAGTATGACTTCAAACTCGCTGGCCTGACGCCTGCAGAACGCCTGGCTCACCAGAAGAAGACTTTGGCTGCTCGTCTGGGTCTTGGTGGAGAGTATATCGAGGACGACCTTGTGAACGAGAAGGACATTGCCATCCGGACTGGATCTTTCAATACGCCCTCGCTGCCGAGACTCGAGACTGGTGGAAGCAAAGCTTCTGATGACGCTTTGATGGGATCTCCTGAGGATATGCCACTTCAGACGCCAGCTGGCGGCGAAATGAGCAAACGACAACTCAACATGCTCAAGCGTAGGCGCAAGGAGGAATTGAAGCGCGACAACAAGAAGTTTAAATACGACCTGGGACCGAGACGCGAAAGCACTAGCGTTGCTCAAACACCTGCGGACGACATCAAGCAAGAAATCAAGCAGGAAAGCCAAGAGAACGGTAACTCGGACTACTTCTCACTCGAACGTAAAAGTGGCGACGATGACAGCAAGGTTGTGTCGGAATTCAAAGGCATGCCGATACCAGAGAAGTCAACACTGGTCACCGAAGATAAGGAAGAAGGACAAGACTGGCCCTTTGAGAGACTCTGCGAATTTCTGACTGTCGACCTCTTCGATCCGGCATGGGAGATTCGCCATGGCGCAGCGATGGGTCTCCGCGAGATTGTTCGCGTCCACGGTGCAGGCGCTGGGCGACATGGAAACAAGATGAAGGAAGAGAACGACTCACTAAACCGCGCGTGGCTGGACGATATGGCCTGTCGCATATGCTGCGTCTTCATGCTCGATCGTTTCGCAGACTACGTCTCGGACAATGCTGTGGCTCCGATCAGAGAGACTGCTGGGCAAGTCCTTGGCGCTGTGCTACAATACCTTCCTGCGACTTCGGTGCATGAGATCAACCGGATCCTATATCGTCTGGTCATGCAGAAAGATCTCAAAGTGTCTCGGCGCATCTGGCATGCCTGTCACGGCGGCATGATCGGGATGCGCTACATGGTCGCAGTCCGCACCGATCTTCTTTTCCAGGATCGCTCACTCATGGACGGTGTCCTGGAATGTGTCATTAAGGGACTTGGTGATCAGGACGACGATGTCCGTTCTGTGAGCGCGGCAACACTGATTCCAGTGGCAAAAGAGTTCATCAACGTTCGCGCAGACGAGCTGAGTCACTTGATCAGTGTCGTTTGGGAATGCCTGTCCAGCTTGTCAGACGACCTCAGTGCTAGTACCGGTGCAGTTATGGATCTTCTGGCGAAGCTCTGCAGCTTTCCTGAAGTGCTGGATGCCATGAAGCAGAATGCCGCCACTGATCCGGACCAGTCATTCGAGCAGCTCGTACCTCGACTATATCCCTTCTTGCGTCACACAATCACGAGTGTTCGCTCGGCGGTCCTACGAGCTCTCTTCACATTCATTACCATCGAGGGCACAGACACAAAAGGCTGGATCAATGGCAAAGCTCTACGACTGGTCTACCAAAACCTCTTGGTGGAGCGCAACGATGCCGTTCTGAAGTTGTCTTTGGATGTTTGGAATGCCTTGGCTGACTCACTGGCAGCGAGGAGTCCAGATGCATTTAAAGTAGAGTTCGAGCCACATGCCCTACCGCTTGCAACTCTCACTCTTCACCCCATTGGCATCAGTCGTCATCCCATACCAATGGATTCTACGATGTTCATCAAGCCATCCGGTCAAACATACGCGCCACTCGTCAGTGCTCATCGACGTTCGCCTGTCGACGGCTCTGAACCTGCCAAGAAGCGCCGCAAATCCGACAAGAAGGAGACCTCAGCACCTCCTCCAACCACGGCGACAGCACATAACATCGATGCCGCTATCATGCAAGGTGACGTCGATCTAGTGGGTGCTGATACTATGGTTAGGACCCGTATATTTGCCACACAAGCATTAGGCAAAGCGGTCTCGCTGTATCCAGCCGCCGAGCGGGAGGCACTGTGCGGTCCGAAGCTCTTGAGCCACCTTAGATCAGTCTATGGGACGACACAACTATTCGCTGCCATGACGCTGGAAGCGTATGCTTTGCATGCCGTGGACCGAGAGCCACTCATGAACTCTGCATGCGCAGAGCTGCGATCGCTTGTCGAGAACGACCGGCCCGGATGGTATAGCGATCTTGCTAGCTACCTCCGCATTGCCAGAGCGCAATGCCAGCAGCTGCTCAACGCCTTCTCCGAAAGTGGTCACGTCCACCCCAGTAAACTACCTATCATCGCAGTAGTATGTCAAGGCGAACCGGAAGCTGGCAAGAACGCCTTCTCCATCGCTGATGCGGAGAAGATCGTGACCACAGACTTCGAGAAACTCAAGAAAGGATTGTCTACCGTGCAAAGGATGACAGCTACAGAGGCTCTCAGTACAGCAAAGCTTGATGCCGAGACTGCCATCAGCGAGGCGCAGTCTGCAAAGGCACGGGCCGATCTTCGCATCAAGTCTACAGCTGCTGCAGCGTTAGTCGCGTTCCAGAACATACCCAAGAAGCCTCAATTCACAATCAAGGCGCTGATGGGCAGTGTAAGAGAAGAAGAGAACGTAGATCTTCAGCACAAGACAGCAACTGCAATTGCGGGTCTCATCAGCCAACTCGTGGCTAGCGAGCGCCACAAGGTGGTTGAAAAGGTTGTTGGCAATCTCGTCAAATTCTGTTGCATGGAGACTGGGGAAACGCCAGAGTTTCATCCTAATGCAGACCGTGAAGCGGGCATACTATCTTTGCAGAAGGACGAGGACATTCAAGATCGTCCTGATGCTGCACAGCACGAGCGCGAAGTCAAAGCAGCCCGCATCACACGACGCGGAGCCAAGGATGCTCTAGAGCAGCTCTGTCAGACATTTGGTGCCGACATCTTCGTCAAAGTTCCCAAGCTCCAGGCAGTCATTGAAGGACCTATACAGCAATGCTTCACTTCAGAACTACCTGCCGACATCACCAGTCCAGACATCACGACCGGACAAGAAGCCGTTGACGCATTGTCAACTCTGCGGGCCCTGATCGCAACGCTCGACCCATCGCTGCACACCTGGGTACTGCAGCTTTTGCCTTTCGTCGGCAGAGCGCTACAAAGTAGACTTTCCGTCTTACGCTACATCGCGGCTAAGTGCTTCGCGAGTGTCTGCAGTGTCATCACCGTGCAAGGCTTCACAATGCTGGTGGAGCAGGTCATACCGACAATCGGAAATGCACATGAGGTCGTATATAGGCAAGGTGCAATCGAGTGCATCTACCACTTGATACAGGTCATGGGCGACGGCATCCTGCCATATGTCATATTCCTCCTTGTACCGGTACTCGGCCGCATGAGTGATCCCGATAGCGGTGTCCGTCTGATAGCTACCACAGCATTCGCAACGCTTGTCAAGCTTGTGCCTTTGGAGGCTGGTATCCCCGATCCTCCTGGCCTGCCTCAAACATTGCTCCAAGGACGTGACAGAGAACGGAAGTTCATCGCACAAATGCTGGATCCGAAGAAGGTTGAACCATTCACCATTCCTGTCGCCATTAAGGCAGAACTGCGCTCCTACCAACAAGAAGGCGTTAACTGGCTGGCATTCCTCAACCGCTATCACTTGCATGGCGTGCTGTGTGACGACATGGGTCTCGGCAAGACGTTACAAACGCTCTGTATCGTTGCAAGTGATCATCACTTACGTGCAGAAGAATACGCGAAGACTCAAGCGCCAGATATGCGCCGAATGCCGTCTTTGATCGTGTGTCCTCCAACGCTTACTGGACATTGGAAACAAGAGATCCGCACATATGCACCGTTCCTGAACGCAGTAGCTTACGCTGGACCACCATCCGAGCGTGGCAAGGTACGTGACCAATTAGCAACTGCGGACGTAGTGATAACTTCTTACGATATCGCACGCAACGACGTCGAAATACTGCACGCGATCAACTGGAACTACTGTGTGCTGGACGAAGGCCACCTGATCAAGAATCCAAAGGCGAAGGTGACTGTTGCTGTTAAAAGACTGGCAAGCAACCATCGACTCATCCTGTCAGGCACGCCTATACAAAACAATGTGCTGGAACTGTGGTCGCTGTTCGACTTTCTGATGCCTGGCTTCCTCGGCACAGAAAAAGTCTTCCAGGATCGGTTCGCCAAGCCCATCGCTGCCAGTCGCTTCGCCAAATCATCTTCGAAAGAGCAAGAGGCTGGTGCTTTGGCGATCGAAGGTTTGCACAAGCAGGTACTGCCATTCTTGCTACGACGACTGAAAGAAGAAGTGCTCAACGATCTTCCTCCCAAGATCTTGCAGAATTACTATTGCGACCTCAGCGATCTGCAGAAGAGGCTGTTCGATGACTTTACCAAGAAAGAGGCCAAGTCTCTGCAAGACATGGCCGGGAATCCGGACAAAGAAGCGAAGCAGCATATCTTCCAGGCTCTGCAGTACATGCGCAAGCTCTGCAATTCTCCGGCGATGGTCATGAAGGAAGGACACAAGCAGTATGCCGCTATCCAGGCACTGTTGGCGAAGGAGAATTCTAGCGTCAAGGATCCGAAGCACGCGCCTAAACTCACGGCACTACGAGATCTCCTTGTTGATTGCGGCATCGGCACAGACCAGGGCACTTCTAACGCAGTACCTACAGCCGACCAAGCTGTCTCGCAGCATCGTGCTCTTATCTTCTGCCAAATGAAAGAGATGCTCGACATGGTGCAAGACACCGTGCTCAAGAAGATGCTTCCTGGCGTGACCTTCTCTCGTCTTGATGGCTCTGTCGAAGCGTCAAAACGCCAGGACATTGTCAACCGCTTCAACTCTGATCCATCTATCGATTGTCTGCTTCTGACCACCAGCGTTGGTGGTCTGGGTCTCAACTTGACAGGTGCTGACACTGTCATCTTCGTTGAACACGATTGGAACCCGCAAAAGGATCTACAAGCCATGGACCGAGCCCATCGTATTGGCCAGAAGAAAGTCGTGAACGTATACCGTCTCATCACCCGCGGTACGCTGGAAGAGAAGATCCTCAACCTACAGCGCTTCAAGATCGATGTCGCGTCCACAGTGGTGAATCAACAGAACGCCGGACTCGGTACCATGGAAACAGACCAGATTCTGGATCTGTTCAATCTGGGTGAGACGGATCCGAACCTTTCTATCAACGATAAGCCTGAGGCGAATGGAGTTGATGCAGACAACGCTGTGGACGCAGAGGGTAATATGAGAGAGAAGGGGAAGAAGGGCATTCTGGATGAATTGAGTGAATTGTGGGATGACAAGCAATACGAAGAAGAGTTCAATCTCGATGGGTTCTTGAAGACGATGAAGGCATGATGATGGAGTTATGATGGAACGTAGCTTTATTTGTAGCATAGCGCGGAGTTCTATGGACTGGACACGAAGACTTAGTTCTCGTTGTGAGCCTCTGACTACGCTACGGCCTTTGTGTGCTGTGGCAGATACTCCTTGTACAGAAATAATGATGAATCAATGAGCAAATCATGATTCGTGTTCGAACGTACGAAGTAATGGGAACCAAGCCAGACGTGTTGATTGCAGGCCGCCACTGGGGCTTCATGGCAATCTGAGCATGCGTGGTATATCTGATACCCATGCGACTGCTCCATGCCGCGTTCAGAAGTAGCAGTACGGGCACGGTCGTTGGCGTCCCATATCTTTATCTGGCCAACTATAACCCTAGATGCCTGTGGCAAGAAAACCCAAGTAAGCAGAACTTTCGCGCAGAGCTTGTGTCTTTCTCCAGCCCACTTTCGCAACAAATTTCGACGACAGCTCATTGTCGTCGTTGCTGCACATTCACCCAAGGTGTCGCTCCAACGCTGCGCACACTTCGCATTTCTTTCTCCGTCATCCACTTCCTTCGCCCGCGCAGCAGGTTCTGCCTTCTCCACTACCACCACCACCACCGCTGCCGCGACATCCTCACGAAACGCACCGAGAGTCACCGCACTCTTCATCTACGACCAACTTCGGACCTACTCGAGCAAACATAAAGGAAGGAAGATGCCGCCCAAGAAGGAAGTCAAGCAGGAGAAGGTCCTTCTCGGACGTCCGGGCAACAACCTAAAGAGCGGGATCGTATGTACATCATGACATCGAGTGCAGTAGCATCTACATGTACATACATATGTGCGTGCTCTGCGAATCAAACACAGTCACTTGCTAATGCTGATGGTCTGTGTAGGTCGGTCTAGCCAACGTCGGGAAGTCGACATTTTTCCAGGCGCTCACCAAGTGCTCGCTCGGAAACCCAGCCAACTTCCCATATGCCACCATCGACCCCGAAGAGGCGCGTGTCATCGTGCCCGACGAGCGATATGATTGGCTTGTCAAGCACTACAAGCCCAAGTCTGAGGTGCCCGCTAACATGACTGTCTACGACATTGCTGGTCTGACACGAGGTGCTTCGACGGGTGCTGGTCTCGGTAACGCTTTCTTGTCGCACATCAGAGCCGTTGATGCCGTCTTCCAGGTCGTGCGCTGCTTTGATGATGCTGAAATCATTCACGTCGAGGGCGATGTCGACCCAATTCGTGACCTTGACATCATCAGCGAGGAGCTGCGGATCAAGGACATTGAGTTCGTGGAAAAGGCACACGAGAACTATGTCAAGCAGACCCGACGAGGCGGTCAGTCGCTCGAGATGAAGAAGCTCAAGGAGGAGCAAGCCACTGTCGAGAAGGTGCTCGAGCACTTGAAAGCCGGTAAAGACGTGCGGAAAGCCGACTGGTCACCAAAAGAGGTATGATTGTCTGACCTCTCATCAATCCTTCCCACTTCCATGATGAACCAGAGATCAAATCTCTATAATCCCAGCTCTTAGAACTCTCACCAATAACGCAAGAGGTGTCTTGATAGAACGTCCTATCTGATTTTGAAGCACAAACGCCCACTCTTTATAGCATGCCTGCAGTCGTATTACCTTACTTACACTGCTGCGAAATTAGGTCGAAACCATAAACCCACTGTTCCTGCTCACAGCCAAGCCAGTCGTCTACCTCGTTAACCTCAGCGAGAAGGACTACATTCGCCAAAAGAACAAGCACTTGCCTAAGATTGCCGAGTGGGTCAAGGAGCACGCGACTGGCGACCCTATCATTCCTATCTCCGTCTCATTCGAAGACCGCCTCACACGTTTCGAGACCGACGCCGAAGCAGAGGAGGAAGCCAAGAAGCTGGGCACCAAGTCCGCTCTGCCCAAGATTATCTTGACCATGCGCAAAGCACTCAATTTGGGTTCATTCTTCACAACCGGCACAGATGAAGTACGGCAGTGGACGATACGGAATGGCACAAAAGCGCCTCAGGCTGCCGGTGTCATTCACGGGGACTTTGAGAAGACCTTTATCCAGTGTATTGTATACAACTTCAACATATTGAAGGAGCTTGGTGATGAAGCAACCGCTAAGGCGCAGGGCAAGATCATGACCAAGGGTAAGGACTATGTGGTGGACGATGGAGACATCATTCTCATCAAGGCTGGTGCTGCCAAGTCATAAGGGCTGCTTGTGAGGTGTAAAGAACGACTGCCGGTGGGAGGAGTACTTCGTGCGAAGAGGATATTAGCTCATCCCTGAAAAGTCGGCTCATATGCGGCTGTTGATGTTACCCGGCAAGATATAAGAGGTCTGCCAAAAATGAAATGCTTTGAACGACCATCATATCTTCGTCTCTAGCTATCCATGACCTTCCTAGTGCTTCGCCACAACACCACTCTGATCTGCTTGCTCCGATATGCGCTTCTTGTACTGCGCTACCGTACCCGGGAAGTGCTCTACAGTCCCATTGTCGCACACCCACAAGCTCGTGCACACACTCTGCAACATGGTCACATCGTGACTAACCATAAGCACACCTCCCTCGAAGTTCTGCAACGCCGTACTGAGTGCATCCATGGCCTCAATATCCAAGTGATTCGACGGCTCGTCCAGGACCAAGATATGTGGATTGGTCAACCCCAAGCAAGCAAAGGCCACACGGGACTTCTGTCCTCCTGAGAGTAACGCCATCTTCTGCAACCCTGTCATGCCAGTAATACCGAAAGCACCCAAGTGTCGGCGATACTCTTCATCTGATTTACCGGGATACTTCTGAGCCATGAACCCCACAGCGCTAGCATTTAGGTCCAGCGCATCGACGTGGTGTTGCGCAAAGAACCCCACGCGGAGGCGAGGATTCTGAGATATGAGGCCTGAAGACGGCTCGAGAGCGCCAATAAGGAGTTTGAGCGCTGTCGTCTTACCCGCGCCGTTGGGGCCAACGATTCCAATTCTCGAGTCGAGTTGCACGTCGAGGTCGACGTTCTTGAGGAGGATCTTGTCTTTGCTGTAGCCGAAGGTGACATTGGACATCTGGATGATTGGCGGGGAGAGTTTTTCGACTTCGGGAAACTTGAAGTGGACGGTGTATTCGCTTTCGGGGGCCTCGAGGATGGGCATTTTTTCGAGTTTCTTGATGCGGGATTGAGCTTCGGAGGATTTGGCGGCGTTGTAGCGGAACTTGTCGATGAAGGCTTGGAGGTGGGCGCGTTGGGCCATTTGGTTTTCGTACTCGCGCTTGGCGGTCTTGCGGCGCTCTTCTTTGGTGGCGTAGAAGGAGTCGAAGTTGGCGCCCTTGTAGTAGTCGAGGCGCTCCGAATGTTGGTGGATGATGTCTGTTGCGACTTCGTTGAGAAATGCTCTGTCATGGGAAACTACCAGTAATGTGCTAGGATAGCCTTGGAGATAGTTGGCCAAGAATGTGATCGAAGGTACGTCCAACATGTTTGACGGTTCGTCCAGCAATAGGAGGTCGGGCTCACAGAAGAGCGCTCTAGCCAGGGCGAGACGCATTCGCCATCCACCAGAGAAGGTCTTCGTGGCAAACTGCTGCCGCTCGTGTGAGAAACCGAGACCTGCCAAAATGCTCGCAGCTCTTGGTTCGGCTTTGTCGGACTCCATTTCGGCGAGCTTCCCTTGCACGTCACTGAGCGTGATGTCGAGACCTTCGCGCTGCTTGTCGAGCTTGCCAGCATCGGCTGATGTATCGGCCATTGTCGAGCGCTCCGCTTCGAGCTCAGCCAGCTCCTTCTGGATCTTTTCTTGTTCTT
The DNA here is from genome assembly GCA_000504385.2 of Exutisphaerella laricina CBS 326.52. Lineage (NCBI taxonomy): Eukaryota > Fungi > Ascomycota > Dothideomycetes > Mycosphaerellales > Mycosphaerellaceae > Exutisphaerella > Exutisphaerella laricina. Next base: position 7,394 of record AWYE02000161.1, on the reverse strand, counting down.
TGAGCAAATGCTTGCGCCAGACATCCGCATCGAGCACAGCCTGTAGCGCAGGGGTGTCATCGCCAGTTATTTCTTGCTCAACGTGCAGAATGGAGATATGAGTGGGAATAGCGACTTCACGCTTACTGAGTGCTCTGAGCAGCGTAGATTTACCGATACCGTTCTGACCTACCAGACCATATCTGCGCCCGTATGCGAGCGTCAGATTGGTGTCCGTGAGGATGCGTTGACCTCCGATGGTAATGTCGATGCCGTCAACCTTGATGTCTTTGCTCTTCGATTGAGCATCAGAACCCAACTGCAGCGGGTTCACAGCCATGAAGAACTCCTCGTACGATTGCTGCTCGTCAGGCTGGTCGAGCAGTCGTGACGCCTCATATTCGACAGTCTTGAAGACTTTCTTGTCCTGCTTAGCACGCAACTTCCTCTCGGCCTTCTCAAGTTTCTTCTTGTCAACCCTGGATTCGACTTTGCGTGTATTTGCTGATTCGAGGTCCACGGCCCCTCCCGTCAACCCCAGCGTCGAGGAGATGCCCCTGGACGATCCGACTTGGAGTGACTGATCAAGCTTCCGGACGGAGGGTGCTTGCTGCCGTCGCTCGGCGTCTGTGCCATTCTCATTGTGAAGTTTTTCCACGAACTTCTCCACGAGCTTCTGTACGGAGACCTCATTCTCGTTCGACAGATCTCCCGAGGCAGACAGCAACAGTTGCGTAATCACCGCCGCCGCGTCTGCAAGAGGATCTCTATCGTCAGCGCCATACTGCCGCGCAGCGTGGTTGAGATAGCCCGCCGCGTAGTCCACCACCACAGAGTCGACTTCCGGGAGTCGGGCACGAATCTCGTCCTGCATGCTGTCGGCCGAGGAGTCTCCCTACCGATGCAATGGTGGAAGCCAGGCGCGCGGTGGCGTTGATATTCTTGTTCTCAATAATCTCCGAACAGAACCGAAAACGCACGGGACGGGACGGGACGGGAGGCTCTCAGCTTGCCACGATTTCAGATGCACGTTGTTCAGCGGCTGATAGTCGACAAGGTTATCATCACGATTGATTTACGTGATTGGTCGAGTGCACCAGGAAATTGCAGTTAGCTTCGAAGGCTGGTAGGGTGGTACTGTAGGTAATGTACAGCCACCTGTGGCGGCATGCTTGCAACAGGCATTGTCGGAGATGCTAGTGTGCACTATGGCGGTTTCATACCATGCTGATCAGGATAAGTGTTTGGTGGTAGTATGGCAGATCTTCTTGACGTTGTCTGACTCTCGTTCAGCTGCATCGTTCGTAGCCTCCACTCGACAAGCTTGATGTTGCTGTGCTCGAGAATTGCTGTGTCGAATTGATGGATGTCTGTGCTATTGCCCCATTAGGAATAGCCAGGGCAGCTCAGGAACGATACAGATGATCTGGCGCGCTAGAGCTCTGCTGAACCTCGCCTCCAGCGAATTACTCCACTACGTTTGGTGGATCTGATACAAGGGACCTGTTAAGCACAGGGATTGGTGTGTGGTTGCCTCTCCACCATGGGTTTCGTCATGCGATCGTGGCACGATACTCTCTCCTTGCCTAGGAGAGAAGGGGAGCCTCGTACAGTATCACAACAAAAGTCATACAGGAAGCGCCCGACGAGCACATGCGAGGGCATTACGGCTACAGTATCGCATGTCTCTGCAGGCAGCATCATTCTGGCCTTGGCTCACGCGCTACCGCCTGTGCCACACATGGCGCCGGGCGAGCCGCTTGATCGTCATAGGTAGCGGTAATACGAGATCCCAATTGCTGTGCAAAATGATCGCTTGGCGGGGCTTTGCGCTCCACCCCAGATCGTAATATACAGTAGCGTGGGATGTGCATGGTATGGCTGGAAGGAATGCCAGCATCAGACATATCGCGAGTTGTGCTGCAGCTTCGATACCAAAGTAATTGTGCCGCAGCCCGATTTCCCGGTCGTTGGCATACGCCATGACAAAAGGCAGCTCGACTGCGTGACACGCAGCATGCAGGCTGCCCTACGGCTAGAATTTGAGCCACCAAAAAACTATCGGTGGGCCGTTTGAGACGGAACCAGGATAGCCTGTCAGCGCAACTTGATCTTGAAAGTGGTTCTCCCACCTTGAGTGGACCAACGCTGGGAGACTTTATGGAGCATTGTGCAGCGATCTGGCAGAGCAGGATCGTGCTGACGTCTCGTCGAAAGACCGAGCGTGGAAGTCCTTGGAAGCCGGTGATGAGTAGGGGTTTGTTTGCGTGCAGTGCAGTGCAGTGCAGTGCAGTGGATTTGTGGTCCATGGGCAGCGTGGTACAGCAGCTTCAACGTCAGGAACAAGCCAGACGCAGGTCAGCGCTGCAGCCAAGCGCGAAATCAGTGTTGCAGGCGGCACACAGTAGGCGATCGGCGCAGACGATGTACCAGTCGCAAAGCAGATTTGTTGATATCGTCGCGACGTTGCTAGACTAGCACCGACTCCCGTTTGTTGCCTTCTCTCCGCTCATCATGTGTCTCTGAGAGTTTGTCGGCCGACCCTTGTCTCGTGAATCCGCTCCGCGCGCCAAAACCACCATTCCGCCACCTTTCGTGCTTTCACGTATCGGCGTGTCCTTGTCTGTCGTCAAAGATTGCACCGAGACAGGCGAGTCAGCACTGGGCCATTACGACTGCAGACAGACTTGTTGGTGGAGCAGGCCGAGTGGTACTGGCACTGGGGTCCACCACCATGTTGATGTCCCACGACCTGTCGCCCGACTCCGCCAAAACGACCTCCTTGCTTTGGCTGGCATAGCATGAAAACAGTCTCTTCCATTTGTGCTGCCGGCTCCGTCACTGCTCTATCTGCCCTGGGACTGGCCGTTGCTCGCACCGAACACGACGAACCCCACGACCTTCACGACACCAACAACACCAACGCGAATGCTCAGGATATGACCGCCGTGGCCGCGAGCTACACTTACCCAACGAGCACCACCCTCAGCTCCCCCTTCGCCCTTCCCGCCACGCACACCCGCCGCCTGACCAGTGACCGAGACCACTATGCGCGCATCCTACGTTCGAACAGCAGAAAGAACAATCTCGACACCACAGCACTCTCCAGCGATGTGGCGTACAAGAGACGAAGCACGCCCGACGCGAGTTTGATTGCGGGCCTGGATCGACCCGCGAGGAAACACGAGGAGTGCGGTGAGCTCTCCGGCACGTCCAACACGGGCAATACACGGCCAACCACCTGGTTTCGCCGTCTGTCCAGCGGCATCTCCACGTCACGCGACTCGAGTAGAGCCCCCTCGTCTCGTCCTGCATCGGCCGCATATACGAATGGCTCCATCACTCCGATGTGTCCTGACACCACACCTGCTCCTCTCCCGCGAAACAGGCTCGTGAAACGTTCAGCTTCGCTGCGCAGCTCCGCTGGCACGCCATCCCCATCCTCAGGGTCCAAATTGCCCATTGCGACGCTTCGCAGGCCTGCCACGAGTCATCAGCGGTCCGTCACGCTTCAAGAGCAGCTTTCTTACTCTAGTCCCGCTGCTCTGCGGTCTGGCAATGGCAATGCTCGAGATGCACGTGACTCGCAATGGCGGCACTACTTTACGGCTCGAGTAGCTGTTGATGACGCTCCCTCATCGCCACGGCGTGCTTCTACCGGCATTCCAAATCCCATCAAGCGTGTGTATCCTGATCGAAGATATACGCCGACGTTGATCTTGGCCAAGGATCTTGTGAAGTCTAGAGTAGTAGAGGTGGACGATGGAGCCAGTGAGGCCAACGACAGCGAGGCAGCTGCTAAGTACCAGATGGCTCCCAGCACAGGATCCTCGCCCTTGCCCAACCAGGTGCCATTCTTTGAGGAAAGTGTTGCACCTCGTCGGTCTTTCTCTATTGGTGATTTACTGTCGACCGGCCCGCAACCTCTATGGCGGCGTCCAGCGTCCAGCAAAGCCCGGCCATGGTCGTCTCGATCACTGCGCAAAGGTGGACTGCGGGTAGCATCTGAGCCTCGAGCACCAATGGGGAGTAATTTCAGCAGTCTGGCTGGGCATGAATCGGAGCGACCAGCCAAACGTCGCGATCTAACAGATCCCAAGGCGTCGCAACGAAGCATCTATTCTTCCTCCAGCAGCCACAAGACCTCAAGCGCAGAGCCACGCCACGAGCTCGACCTTGACCTCGGAAATGATTCGCCATTATTGCAATTCACGCCAGACCATTCTCTCTTCGTCCAGCCCACCTCTCAAGCGCAGCCGCCATCACCGGCTGAGCGAAGCAGGTTGCCGTCAACGTCTGCCTATTCCAGCTCTGCCAAACGAACCAGGCATTCGGCTGCACCATCAGAAATCACGTCAACGATCGGCTCTGACAGCGATTATCGATCAATCGGCGACAGCAGCACTGACTACCAGAGCGACAACCCTTACGACTCAATTCAGACGCGAACCACTCGTAGCAGTTCTGGTCGCAGAGGACCTCACATCGAGACAATCTTCGACGACTCCCCTCCCATTTTGTCTTCCGGGGATAGAAGTACAAGACTGCGAGACTTCCTTAGCGATGGTCAATTCGGCAACGATCATGGTCGTTACCAACATAGCACAATTGAAGAGGAAGAAAGCGTGGTCAGCACGCCAGTTCGGTCGATCCGCAATAAGAGTCTTGCATCGACACCTTCGGCACGGCCGGGCGGGCCCCTGATATTTTCCTCTTCGCCGCCGATAATGGACATGCTTCAGAGGACGGATGAACTTGAATGGGATGCTGCTGACGCGGATGGAGAGGAGCATGGCCTTTGCATACAATCACAATCCAACGGTGCTTCTGGCAATGGCACGCCGGCGGATAGGAAAGGTTCACTCCTTCGCTTCGGACCAACACTTAGGCCCGGCGATTCGCATTCTGCTTATTCGACACCAATGAGAAACGGAGCATCTCCCATGGACAAGACGAATCTCTTCGACTGGTCGGAGCAACAACCCAGCCCGAGTCACCCCAACAATTCACCCCCCCGCCCACGGACAGTGCACGGGAAAAAGGATCAAGACAGTCGTGGGAGCCGAACTTCTGGTCGGCGTCCCGCCAGTGGCATGCATGCTCGTAGTCACAGCGTCCCAGTCGTTCCAGATCTGGACGGCAAGCGCAACACTGTCGTTGCTAACAAGTTTGGTACTTGGGGAGTCGGAAGCAAAGGTGTCACTGAGGACTGGAACGAGGACTTCGACTTCGACGAGCCAAGCCTGCCAGTTCAAACAACCATTGAGCAAGACGAGAGGAGGGTGGACAGCGGCCACGAAATGTTCGTGCCGAGATCGATCAGAGAGCAACAAGAAAACGTGGTGGCTAATATCAGCTTGTTGCGAGAGTGGGGACTGCTCATCGAAGAGCTAAAAGAGTTGCGTAGGAGAGCTGTTGTTCTCGACATACTGAAGGGGAAGTACGAGCAGGATTGGCGCGAGGTCGACGCCATGATCGAGCTGGCGGACCAGGAGTCAGAAGAACACACATTGGAGCCACGACGGTCCCCACCATCATCACCAGGTTTCGATTATGGCGCATTTGATCGTACGCCTTCCAACAGGTCGCGCTCACGACAATCTTCTGGTCAGGTAGCCGGCCACTCAGGACCCGACCCTGTAGAACTGCCTCTCCCCTCAACCACGGCCACGACGTCACAGAGTCCGAGAACCATTACGCGGCCTCGCAAAGATTCGGAGCTTGTAGCTCAGCACGTCATAGCTGCATTGCAGTCGAAGCGCAGTGTGTCAGATCCTTCTTCGCTCCAAGCTGGCTCGAAGAAGGTTCCTTTCGATACTGCAACGCTGCGTCACATTGTGCCTTACGTAGGTGGACTCACGCGAAAGGTCAAAGGCGGTCTTCGGGAGACGGAGGGACTCTACTCAAGCCCGAACAGAAGATCATCGCCCACGTCTCGCAAGCGGCGGGAGAGATCAGGAGAGGAGCCACCTTTCAGGACCATGTTCAATGGTCCCCGACTTGACGATGATATGAGCACTCGACGACAGTCTCGGCGTAAGGAAGCTGCAACGGATAATGATGGATCACAGGCAGCACTGCCTGATCCGGTGGGGTTCCTCGCATCGCGAATGCAGCAGATGAGCTTTTCACCGCGAGCACAATGCAACAACATCAACGACTGAACGACGTGCTCTTGATTCGAGCGCATCTACAAACCTGTAATTTTCTCGCTTGGAAGCATACTTGATTGCAATTTTTGTTGCCCTTTCAGCATATCAGGGCTATGAGCGTGGCGCAATCTGGCGAGCTGGTACCAAAAGCGAGTTGCGCTTGGCTGTATTATCACGGAGTGTCAGCCGCCGGGGGGGGAGAGAAGGGGGGGGGTCGATGTATAACACGGCGCTTGGCACTTTGGGGACACGATTTTGCTTCATACGGACGGACATTGAACGCGCGTGGCACAGGAGCACGACAGCCGGCAGATGCAGCGCCAAGGAGCACGGATTGTAGGCTATTTTCTCAGAACAGCGTCTTCGTGTTTGCATAGCGATGGCGGAAAAGCACTGACAGTCTCAGTATGTGTGGTATAGATTGGGACGGGAAAAGACAGCAGTCCAACCAAATAATGAAAACGCTTTACGTCGGAGATATGCCCTCCACACTGCGCTTATCAAATCAAACACAGCAGTCTCTGGCCGAAGAGCCTGGAGGCTGCACGTGTTGGAGTCGACGTCGGTGCAGATGGGAAAAACAGTTGAGGTCGAGCTGCAGTCCCACGACTAAACGCAGCGGGTCATCCTGGCATCCAAGCATCCAAGCAGCTGCCGCTCGCCGTTTCGGCAAGCGTAATATGATGCGGGACGTTTTTCTCTCTTCCATCTTTGCTCTCCCATTCACCATCTCTCAACTCACGTCACACTCTTCTTCCCTCTTCACATTCTTCCCTCTTCCTCATACAGCGATACCGTTGTCACGATGGGTGAACCAGCAAAGACATACAAGGTGAGTGAGTCCGTCGGGTGCATGCCACTCTGCTCGAAACGACCGGTACTGACCCCGCCATTCCACAGGTTGCGGACATCAACCTCGCGGCCTTCGGCCGACGAGAGATTGAGCTGGCCGAGGTCGAGATGCCAGGTCTTGTGCAGACCCGCGAGAAGTACGCACAAGATCAGCCACTGAAGGGCGCCCGTATCGCTGGGTGTCTGCACATGAGTACGTTTTGCTTTCTTTTAAACGTTACTTGCATGCTGGAGTGAACAAAGCTGACACGATGCTGAACAGCCATTCAGACCGCCGTCCTCATCGAGACCCTCAAGGCCCTTGGTGCTGAGATTACATGGACATCATGCAACATCTTCTCCACTCAAGATCACGCCGCAGCTGCCATTGCCGCCGGTGGCACCCCTGTCTTCGCCTGGAAGGGTGAGACT
>AWYE02000160.1:0-28689 GCA_000504385.2 Exutisphaerella laricina CBS 326.52 | reverse complement strand
TAATCTGATCCGCAAGACATTGCACGACGCCGGAACGGTCTTTTCGTTCTATGAGCCAGCCTGGGCACAGCATGCCTTCATCCGCGATGAGTTGAGCAAGGGTAGATACGATCCCGTTCTCGCGTCGATATGCTTCTAGATGCTTGTAAGTACTAAACGACCCGAAGCGTAAGCCGTACCCTAAGACAACCGCATGCGCGTAGCGTTTCTCTTGCCCTTTTGCTTACGCGCTGATATGCGAGACTTCGACCGGGCACAATGGCTAACGTCCTCGTGTTTTACAGTTAGAGCTCTTCGAAAGGACGTTGAGTGGTGATCTGGGGCCACGGGTCAACGACAGCGGCGAGGTGGAGGACGTTTGCTGAAGGATCTCACATGCAGGACTATGCAGCAGACTTCTGTGAAGATCACGGACGGCACTGGCGGCATGGACGTGGTCGGGCGTCATGGTAGTGAAATTCTTGCGTGAATTGTCTAGTAGGAGAATAAGCTAGGCCAGGCAGGCGAACACAAAAAGGTCGCGTAGGAAGCGTGACTCGTTACCAACCTCGATTCAGGGCCTTTTGTCAATGCCGAATGAGTTTTGTAGAGCTGTTTGACCACAATTGTGTCGTCTGGGCATCGCGGTTATTTGTATTTGCGATTGTGACGTGTTCGTACAAGAAACGCAAGAGCTCATGAATGTTAGTGTCTCACATATCCTGCTAACATCCGGGGCCTTCAGGTCGTGATGTTGCACAATTCGTTGAATGTGGCTGTGACGTCCAATAGCGTGCCAGACAGCTTTCCTGTTCGGAAATGTAGCGCCCTTTTGCAGGATCAATTGAGTTGTACGAAGAGCCCCGGACATAACAGGAACGGCTCATCCGGGTGAAGACTGGAAGTCACTGTCAGCTGAATCCGGACTGAAGACATCTCTGCAACATCCGTAACCCGCTTTTGACCTCATGCGACTAGTCTATGTGGTTCACAATGTCTTTCGAGCACACTTGGGGCAGACTTTGTAGAGAAAAATGTCATCTTGGCGAATCTGATCGGACATGATATACAGCGCTGTTTTGGTGTCCAAAAGGGATAGCCATCACTGGCGCCGCATTCTGCGCACTTTGTCCCAGCTCCGGCGCTCTCATATCCTGTTAAGACATTTGCTGTCCGGGCACTGAACCCACGTAACGGAATGGCACAATCGGCATATCTGGCCACTGCCTGCGATTGTCTGCATTACCAAGCTCGTCGGGCCCTTGCTATTCGGGGAAGGTGCTGTTAGCATAACGTAGGAAGCTAGCAACTTCGTATTCCCAGCCGTGCTCATAGTCGGCCTACTAGAAATCGAAGTATCGAAGCTTGAGGATCTTCCAGATACCACTCTCTTCGATGTATTTGTTCCCACAGATGCTACCTTCCAAGAGTATACAGGCGCGACAGAAGTTGCAATTTGTCGTGTCATCTGCTCCCGTCTGAGCACCATCTGGAATGTGATTCAGTCTGCTGCGGCTTATAGCAGGCATACTCAGTCAACGACAAGCATTAGGTCGCGGCCACCTCGATTTCAGCCCAGATTTCGAGGCAGCATGGTGTGTTTTCATGTGGCCCTCGCAGCGACTTCTCGGACAATGTCGCGGTGATTGTACTGTACGTGGCGTGAGGGTCGCTGCAGTCTACTGATTATGATGCCTCCATTGGCTGCTTCCCGCCGTCATGAAGTTGTATCGAGGACGCCAGTTCCGTGGGAAGAAGGAAGCATGAATGAGTGATGCGGTGCTGTCACGAAACTGCCTGTCAAGAGATGAAGAGGAGGCGAAAGAAAGACGGTAACCAGGCCGTCGCAATTGTCTTGGCCGTGATCGATCGTGTCAATCTCGCGTTATCGCGATGACGACGAGATTCGTGTGGACGTGAATGCTTCACCACACTCATTCTGCATGTCTCATGATGTTGACGAGTACAGACAAGCATACACGATGGCTGCTCAACTACGTGTTGCCGCCGTGACAGGCGCCAACAAAGGCATAGGCTTGGCTATTGGTATGGTCAACGATGGATGAGGTACACAATTGGCGCTGACCATAGCAGTCCGACAACTTGCTCTTCAATATCCGGCATCACCGCTCAAGTCAGGCTCTTTCCTGATATATCTGACTGCAAGATCGCCAGAACGAGGCCAAGAGGCACTCAATAGCCTCCACAATGATCCAGTGCTCAGGAATGCTGGCGTGCTGAGCCAGGATGGCGGTGACACGACAATCAAGTATCATGCCGTTGACATCGACCAGACCAAAAGTGTCCAAGACTTCCGAGATTATCTACAGAAGAAACACCCAGATGGTATTGACTGCATCATCAACAATGCTGGCATTGCCCTCGATGGCTTCGACGCCGAAGTCGTGAAGCAGACACTCCAAACCAACTACTACGGCACTCTCGAAGCCAGCCAGTCCCTCCTCCCACTTCTCAAGCAGGGCGGGCGCCTCGTTAACGTCTCCAGCATGAGTGGTAAGCTGAATAAGTACTCTGACGACATCACAAAAGCCTTCCGCTCTGCTGCAGCGACTGACGTGCCCGCTGTGACGGCATTGATGCAGCAGTTCCAGAAGGCCGTGGATGCAGGCAAGGAGAAGGAAGGAGGATGGCCTTCTGTGGCGTACAGCGTCAGCAAGGCCGGAGAGACTGCGTATACCAAGGCTTTGGCGTTGGATGAGCCATGGACGAAGAAGAACATACTAATCAACGCATGTTGTCCAGGGTATGTGAACACGGACATGACCAAAGGACGGGGAAGGAAGACTCCTGATCAGGGCGCGCAGACGCCTGTCATGCTGGCACTACAAGATATTGGTGGCAAGAGTGGTGAGTTTTGGCAGAACGAGGAGGTCATTGAGTGGTGATGATGAAGCTTGTACCATAGACCATGCAACAATCCTCCTCACCATCCCTGTCCCAATTCTACATCCCTCACCCAAAACATCAAACTCCCTCCCTTAACGATCGCTAAATGTCTCAGCAGGCTGATCAAGATTCTGGTCTCGTTACCCCAAGACACCATCTCCTGATCATCGAGCATCCCCCAAGCACTAAATATCCTCTCCATGTTCCCGTTCACCAGTCAATGAAAGAGGAGCCGACCGTGAGAAGCCATCAGACAATAGTCACGAATATGATGGCAGCGTCAAAAACAACAGGAGAATCGGCATCGAGCTTGGCGCAGGACTTGTGCTCCGGCAGCTTGCAGTGACACGTGGTGGACAGTGACAGGACAGCTGCTTTTAACAATTCCATGCATATATACTTCAAAGGGTAGTTATACAATAGGGTGAAATCCTCTCCGACCCTCCTTCCCGTCAACTACCATCGACCAACACCAGAGAAAAGAAGTATCATGTCAATTTCGTTCTCATGCCATGGCCAACTGAGAAGCCAAATAATCGCAGCCAGCATGATCCTCCTGGCCTATCCGCTGAGATGCAAAGTCGTGCTCTAGCGTCTTACACGCGAAGGGACCGAGCGTGTGTTCGCTTGTTGTTGTTGGCATAGTCAGCGCCTTCAGCAGCTCGGCTGGCAGAACCGCCTCGAATGGATCCGCCTAATTCTCCACCAAGCGAACCTCCTGCTCCGCCATGAAGAGAGGAGCTGCCGCCACGGCCACCTGAAACGTTGATGCCGTAGCCAGCGGAACCGCCATTGTTTCCACCGATGCTGGCGCTACCACTTGCTTTCCCGCCGACGACTGTACCGGCATTGGCATAAGTCTTGACAATCAAGTAGGCGCACCAGTCAAGACAATTTGCCAAAGTCATGCCACCTTCGAAGTTGAGAGGCTTCGTCTCGCCATTGGCATCAGCGTATGTGCTTGGTAGACCCATGGGCACGGCACTGATGTAGTCTACACCTCCCCTGCCAGAAAGCTGAGCGTTGGCCTTGTCATCGATTTGGCCCATTAGTGCTCCAACGACGCTATTGACTTGAGACTTCGGGATGACTTTCTTGAGCGACCCTTCAGGGAGTGATGCTGTCAAACCGGCGATAACATTGCCGAAAGCTGGTTCAAGCGAGCAAGGTGGTGCTGCTGGTTGATCGATGTAGCCTGGAGCAGTAGGTGCAGTGCGCTGAGCTGGGGAAAGCTCTGTGCTTGGTGCTGCACCATATCCAGGAATCGTGGCTGATGACGGTCCGGCAGGGGAGACTTCCGTGCTGCTTACGGGAGATGATGAGAATGTGGGGCCACTATCATGTTCAGATGTTGTTGATGATGGCGTCGCCTGTGCTAGCGAACTTTGGGTAGGTGCAAAGGGAGGAAGACTACCAGACGGGCGTGATCGGCCGCTCGAAGTTGGTGCCAACGTGAATGGTGAGCTGGTGGCCGTTGGTCCAACGGCGTCGCTGTTCTGGGAAGCGATCGGGAGGACAGTGGCTGTGCTCAAGGACACATACGTTGAAGTCGTGCTGATCGTTGATCCGATTGGAGAACCCTCGGTACTGCTTGCACCGCCGTAGCCTAGTGGAGCTGGCGCTATGCTTGACTGGATCGGAGAGCCCTCGGTGCTGCTTGATTGAGAATAATGGTATGGTGCAGATCCTGTGGGTCCAGCAGCGGTGCTGTTGGCAGGCACTACAGGAAATGCAGTATCAGTACTCAGAGGTATCGGGCTAGAGCTTGAACTGATTGGCGAGCCCTCAGTGCTGCTTGCACCGCCGTAGCCTGGTGGAGCTGGCGCTATGATTGACTGGATCGGAGAGCCCTCGGTGCTGCTTGATTGTCCATATCCAGGAGCTGTCGGGACACTGCTCGATTCGATTGACAGGGCCTCGGTACTGCTCGTAGTTGGTACATACGTGAGAGACGGCGTCGTGGAAGAGCTGACGTCGGTGGGCGATCCCTCTGTGCTTGAGGGTGGCACGTAAGTGAAAGCTGGAACACTACCGCTTGGACCAATAATGGTGCTGTTCTGTGCGGCTGTGGATGGGATTGAGAACGGAGGAACGGCAGAGCTGGCCGTTGACTCAACGGGCAATGACTCGCTCGACGAGACTGGGTGCGTGGCTGAAATGCCTGTTCCCGTAGGATAGGCGATAGAACTGTTCAGTGGGATGGCAAACCCAGGACCGCTTGGCCGCCCCGCAGGCGGGATAGGCGCGCTGCTGCCAGCGGGTGAGCCTTCTGAAGATGAAGGCGGCACACCCCCTGTCAATGTGAGTGTGGAAACTGGTACTGAAGAAGTCTTGACGATCGTGCTGCTCGCTGGGCAGTTCGTAACCGTATCTGCGCATGATATGATCGTGATATCTGTAGTGGAGTATAACGTGGCAGTCGAGTACGAAGCGATCGTTGGGCTTGTGATAGCGCCTACAGAAATTTCCGATGATGAGCCTGGGAAGGCAGGGACGCTCGTGCCAGTTGGAGGCACAAGAGAGCTATTCATAGGGATCGAATACGATCCATGCGATGGAGCTGTTGGCACCGCGCTGCTTTCGGATGCAGTTCCCGTGATTGTGTAGATAGACGGGATGACAACAGTGGTGCTACCTCCTGGAAGGGTCACAGTAGATACTCGCGACTGCGTGACAGTCAAAGTAATGGTGGATGCAGACTCGGGCGTTCCTTCACCTCCAGGCTGGACGACAGTGGTCGTGTAGATGGAAGGAATGGCTCCTGTGCCAGTGGGAACAACGTCGGATTCTGAAACGGTGACCGTGTAGACAGGTGGCACGCCAGCCACGGATGTATCGGATGGAGACGCTTCTGTGCTGTCGGGTTGTTGAACGTTGGAAGTAAGGGGGCCGGTTACAGTTGCGCGGATAGTGGTAGTAATTGTTGAGATCGTGCGATGATTGTAAGTCGTGGTCATAGTCGTGCCGCCAGTGGTGATGACACTGCTAGCTTGGCAAGTAGTCTTGTAGATCGAAGTGATATCGGTCACAGTGATACCGCTCGGCAAAGGCGATGTCGTTCCTGGGGACACATCAGTGCCGCTTGGCCGTCGATATGGGCCATGACCAGGTGCGGAACCAGCTGGGTATGGTGGCTGAGTACCAGAAGGCAATTGATATGGTGCACTGGTCGAAGTTCCAGCAGGAGGTATATCGGTGCTGCTTGCAGGAGGTAACGCTCCAGGAATTGTTTCAGTTAGGCTGGCTGCTGAGCTTGAAGACTGTGGAAGGTGTCCAATGCCAGTCCCAGAGCCGACGGGAATGATTGAGGAGTTGTGCGCCATTGGATAGTAAGGCTGGCGGGTGGGGACGACTGGCACTGCAGTACTGGACGTAATGTGAGTTGGCTGCTCGCCAGGTGGAGAGACTGTGACTGTAACAACTGAATAGCTGTACGAAGGAGCGATGCCTCCGGTTGAGACTGGAGCGAAGGCAGGAGTCGTAGCTGGAACGACTGTGCTAGACTCAACGATAGACGGCTGGCCACCGCCATTCGTGATAGTTACTGTAACAACCGAATAGCTGTACGAACCGGACTGCCCCGGAAGCGTGAAAGGGCTGGCGGTGGACGATGTTGCGTCGCTCAGCTTGCCATTCCCATAGCCTGGAGGGGCATTGCCTCCCGTTGGCTGGACAAGAGTGCCAGAGCTGTATACGGCAGTCGGCACCCGAGTCTCTGTTTCCGTAATCGTCACGGTAGTTGTGCTGCCGCCATAGCCTGCAGGTGAACAGGCGCAAGTATATGGATCAGCCTGACGTTGCTCAAGCCTTGGCACAGCATTGGCCATGCCAAGCATGGTGGCGGTACCCAAGAAGGAATAAAGAAAGTTCATGTTGACGCGCGCGTGCTAATGCTAGAACTGCTGAGTTTGGAGGTCGAGGGCAGACACGAGTGCCTGAGAAGGAAGGGCAGAAACAAGTGCCTGGTAAGCGATGGCAGTCTTCAAGACCGAAAGAATGGACAGCAGCTCACAGAGCGCAAAGACAAGATTGTGAGCAGGCGAGAATGCAGAAGAAGAAAGCCAATGGCAAGAGATGGTACCTTTCCATGGGCGGAGGACTTATATGGCATTACTCTTGCGCTTGCGGTGTCGACGCCTTCCGCATGAGCATCAGGGTTCTGGACGCTGTCGGACACGTGCGGAGGGTTGCTTGCTGTGACGGCTTCGCCCATCACGATCCCAAGACATCAACTGCCACACGAGGCGTGACTCTCAAACGGGGCCATGGAGTCGATGAGCAAATAGGGATTGCGGAAGTGTGTGTCTGTCGGAGCATCCTGGCGCTGCCGACGCGTGAAGGGAGTCCTTGCTCGTCTCAACCATCGGTGGACGTGATGAAAGGAGGCTGCTCAGCGAAACATGCCATGTTTGAGAAGAAGAGTTGAAGTCGGCAGGAGAAGATTATTATTTTGTGCACAGCTTGTTGTTATGCCCGCGGGGAAAGAGACGCTAGGATCAAAGCGGCTAGCTTGTCCGTACGAGGTATAGACTGCCGAGAAGGCAAGAACAGTACTGTACAGGACATGTAGCTGCATGTTGTGGGTTGCAAGGTTTGTGTTGTGTGTTGTTGTGTGTGACTTGCTGTTTGAAAAGCTTTCCACGCCCAGTCGGGGTCCAAAACACTGAATCTGCAGCATCGTGTACGGCACATCGGTGCAGCTGCTGCAGGCTGGGCAGGACCTATGGCGCCCATCGCTGTTGCCTCGCACCTGCTCAATCCGCTCGCCACTTCCGTCCAGCTCGCGACTTCTTCTTCTTCCAGCCAGTGCGATGGTGTGCCGAGGCATCTCGAAGACTCGATGCGCTTCGAAACAGCACGGCTTACACAGGCGGCCGGGATCCTGCTGCGACTGCCGCAAGAAATCATCGCCCAGGCCATCGTCATCCTGCAGCGCTGTAGTCTATCAGGTCGTCTGCGTGGACATGATGCAAAGGTTCGTCGCAGTGCACAACGGCTTCCCGCAACATGGAAGCCGAGAATAGAACATGGTCTGACCATCCGTAACGCAGGATACTGCCGCAGCATCGCTGTATCTGGCGGCCAAGTCATCGGCCCATCCAGTGACTCCCAAACAAGTCCTCACGTCATTTGCATACCTCTCAAGCCTGCAACCAGGCCAACTCGCATCACCGTCGGCACACGGGACGCTGGGCTCATCGTGGCATCTGTCCGAGGGCCAGTACGAAACGGCAAGGAACCAGCTGTATGACGTTGAAGCGCGCATGCTCCGTGTGCTTGGCTTCCAGACTCACGTTGCGCTGCCGCACGCGCTGTGCATCAATTACTTGCAAACGCTCGATGCTTTTCACTCTGCCACGGGATCAGATCTTGCCCGAGCAGCTTTCGCACATCTAAACAGTGCTCTCTTCAGCACACAGTATGTCTACCTCACCCATCAACCTTCGGCACTTGCGGCAGCCGCTATCTATCTGGCTGCGAGAGACGTGCGCGCAAAGCTACCAGAAGTCGAGTGGTGGGAAGTCTTTGATCTCGACCGAGAAGAGCTCGGCTTCCTGGTTGTTGCGCTCCGAAGTATCGATGGCTTCGCCTTGGAAGAAAAGCGGAAATGGAGTCGCAGAAAAGCGCCCATGACGGTCGAAGAGCTCCGCGCTGAGATTGAGCGGTCTCGCATGCTGGAACCTGAAGCCTGAGCCATGGAAGACAGCGTGGACGATGTCTTAACTTCCCAACAATCACGACTCCACAGCTTTCAAACGTCTTCCTTGGCCGCTGAGCCAAGATGAGCAAGCATTTTCAAGGCTTCTGGCAGACCTGGAAGCGACTCTCGATGAGCATCGGGCAAACGAATACATGGGAGGCGACATTGCGCGTATGCTGCTGTGACAAGCTACAAGCTTCGAAATGGAATTGTGGTTCTCACTTTCGTGACGGCGTAGCGCAGCGGTGTTTTCAGGGTCCATATCCGGTCACCGTCAGGATCTGCCGGTGGTGGATCGAATGAATGGCGCAAGCCCTCCTATCACAAAGACTTGCCCTGGGATAGACCTTTCTAGCATGGACTTCGGAACCGATCATTAGTGACAGATTAGATTCTGGACTGGTCTTGCCGAAGCCTGTCACGCATCATTACTCTACACTATGCAAGACCAGACAACGTGATGCCGCACTTCTATTGGAAAGGCTGCTCATAACATGACCAGTCTCCGTTCTCACGGCTCTGAGTCAGGATATCGACCCATACAATTGCTCTTTGTACTCACCTGCTGAACAAAGCGCATGCCGTTACACGGCTAATGAGCTGTGCCAGTCAAGCTGTTCGTCTCAGCTCTCCAGGACACGCTGCTGGGCCTAGGCTTCACCAGCGAACATCGTCGACGCGCTTGGCATTCCAGAATCACAACACAGGCTGATACCGTACTGCGGAGGCTTGCTAAATGCGACTGCAATCTATGCTGCTGGCTTGACACATTGCTAAGTACTGTCCAAGAAGCACATGCCGAGCACCACTTTCATCACTACCACATTTCTTCGCCTCTATCAGGCAATTTTCCGTCCGTGTGAGTCGGTAGCAGGATACTGCAGAATAGATCGCCCCGCAGACCAATAATGATATCTTGAGACCTGAAATTGACAGCCTTCGACATAATCTTTGGCCAGTATAACGGCGACGCCGAGTCCTTGCGATCGTCACGGGCACGACTGATGTACACCATTGCAGCACTAGTATAGAGTTACGAGCTTGTCGGGCTTAGGTATTGCTTGCAACCACTTCGCTCTTGATTCTTCACACCGTACTTCGCAACGTTCACTGTCAAGACAAGATGCAGCTCCACCACATGTTCGTACTCTTTGCAGCAGGCATGGGCGCATAAGCAGCAGCGTACTACGGTATAAATCCCGTGCCCGGCATCTAGATCCTCAACAGCACTGCCAGACCCGTCACACGCGCAGAACACTGCAAGTGCCGTGATACAGTAACGGGTACTCTGCAGGTTAAGCACCTCGGTGTTCCACAGCAGCAGCCCGTCGTGTATCGAAGCATCAGAGCCATCAATACCACCACCGACAAAGGTGGCGACGTCTGCCACCTCAATACCTCGCCAGCGGAGCACCACCCTCCAATCACCACGACTAACGACAATACTGTGATTTTGAGTGCTACAACTATGTTGAGCATTCAGGCACTGGCCATATATCATGGCACAATGCCTGTCATGGACCCCTGCGACAAGGACAGCGGCAACGACGACGGTGTTTGCCACCCCAACGCCACACTGCCAAAGCTGCGCCTGCAGATCTACGCGAATGCCCTTGATGACTTCCCTGCCAGACCTCACTGGGAATCACAACGCGAGAACTTCAGTGCGATGATTCGAAGCTCGATCATGTAGCCCGCCCAGCTCTGCTGAACACATGCAAGACGTGCCGAGAGAGGAGTGAATGCAGGCGTGCCAGGAACGTCTGTTGCAAGGCAAGAGCGAGGCTCTAGCTTCTGCTAAAAGCAGCTCAGGAGGCCTTTGAGTTCCGCTTGAACCGAGATCTCGAGGTGATAATGTCACGAAAGCATCATCACTACAACGAGGCTGCGTATAGGCGGACAGCAGCTTTGACCGAGCTCATTCTGGCGTTGAATAAACTGGAGGGTTTGGTTCTGGCGCAAAGTGGTGGAGCCGCGATGGTGAGTGCCGAATCCGTATGGAGCTTCTCCACGCTGGGTTGCGGACATGCTGGACGTGTTCAAAGTACAGGCATCCGTGGCATTTGGAGTGTCAGAAGCGTTGGCGAGAGAAGTGCATCTTCTGCCGTGCTGGAAGAACATCATGATGGAGGTCAGAAAATAGTGCCAGGTCCCTAATCCTGTGGCAATATTGGCCAGATCTGCTTGCAGAAACAGCCCGCTTTCAACAGATTTCTTTCCAGCTTGTCAATACAAGTGCATCGCTAACATCTGTGGCGAGCGACACATAGCTCGATCTACATCAGTATCCCTGTGGCATGGTGACATGGTCGTCATTCTCACTGGGAGCCTTTCTGGTCGCATCGTTGCTGTGTTTGGATACCGACAAGAATGGATCATGGTCTTGGCGCGCCTCGGCTAGATCCGAGGATCCCAGCCACATGAATGTCTCCCAGCCTTCGCGACGCGCATCTTGCAAAAGCGTCCAACCTCTTCTTTAAGAAAAGATGGCTACGAGCATGAATCTCATGGGTTCGGCTTCTCAACGGTCTCCAGTCCCTGCACTCGATCCTGAACATCTCGCGCTACCGCTTCGCAATCCTCCTTGACCTGACAACCACACCAACATCATAACAACCAGCATAGCCTCGAGTTCGTCAACAGAGAACACCGACCACAGGGCTTCCTCGAGCTTGTGCTCACAATGCATATCGCGCAGCTCTCTGTGCTCATCGCGACTGCATGCTTCACGCTCAGCACAAGCGCATTACCAAAGCCTCGACCTGCTGCGCCAACATATCAAGTTGTTGATGTTGGCGGAGAACCTAGCTCAATCGATTCGCCTTCAGCAGAGACGATCGCTTCGAGTAGCACATCGATACCAAAGCCCAAGACTGTCACCCAAGCTATCATAGTGACAGCACCACCGAGTGAAACAGCCTCCGCAAGCTGGACAGTCACCATTGGCAACACCGGAAGCCCATCGACCGCACAAACTTTTACCCTGTCGCCAACTCCCGTGACAGTGTCAAGGCCGACGCCCTCTACTGCGACTGAAACAATTACAATTGCAGCCACAGAGACGATAGTCAACACTGTGCCAGATCCAGTGTACGCAACAGCTGTACAAGCAACGCGTGTGTCGTCAAGCTCGACGGGCTCCAGCTCGAGCTCTACCTATCCTGTGACCTTCAAGAGCGCATTCACCAGCTATGGCGCATGGAATCACACCCTAAGTGCAACTGCATATCGAGCTACAGGGACCGCTGCGTGTGCTTGGTATCCAACTGGCAGACCAGTCCCAGTTGAGGAGAGATGAGATACGCGAACGAGCAATTCCGCTGATACGTACACGAGGAAAGAGCGCGAACACATAATGTCTACGCAAGAGAATGACGGGTTGAGAATGCTCATGGCTGCTTTTTATGCATGGTACTTTAGCGAGCGAGTAAGCGATCGAAAGGGTGGGCGAATGGCTTTGAAGGCATGGAAAATGTGTACAGAGCGACTGCATTGGAAAAGGAGTTTGCGACCGCTCTGCTAGTGCAGCAATGGAGGGTCTAATGTATAAATGAAACATGATAGACGATAGCGAATTGGCATATTAGCGGAACAGACATTGACAGATAAGAGCTTCGAAGCAAGCAGAATCGATAAAACAGTATTGGAGAATCACGCATGCATGCTTCCTTCGAAATGTTGCGCAAGACTTAGGAGCACTGGCATGGGCAGATGGAGATAACTGTCAATGTGCGCTAGCTCCCAAGCTTATTCTACCCCTTCGAGCTGCACCCTGACCCTCCTTGTGACTGGCTCAACACTTACTGTGTATAGACTTCGACCGTTTCGAACCACATCAAAAGATTGCTTATCGGTTGTACATCACTGCCATTCCAAGACCATGGCAGCCCGCTGGTTCTGGCGGAAATCCGAAGAGCCCTACAGCTTTCCATCTCAATGGAACCAAACTTCATTCGAGGTCGAAGATGGTGGAGGACGGGAGTTGATCATAAGGTCATCAAGGGCAAGGAGAGCAAGGAGATGGGGGAGGAATCGTTGACAACTGTGATAGAGAGCTTGTTGAGGCTTCGCCGGACGAGCGGATCTGTAGTGATCGATTTGAAGCTGCTGATGCTGAAGCGAATCGTGATGAATGGGACGAGAACAGGCTGGACATCGCCATCATGAATGTGAGGAGGCGGCTGCGAGAGGAAGGCCATGGGTAGATAATCGATTGGCAGATGTTGAGTGTTTCCCATCGTGGAGTGACCAGCCCTGCTTTTGCGTACTCCGAACCCCTTGCTCATGCTAAAAGTACCCAACGCAATGCTCTACTCTCGTTGCAACACAACCGTCAAAGCCATGAACACCAACATAGCCGTCTTCAGCCAAGGGTATTCACTCAGCAGAATGGTGACATATCCCACAAAGGGCACATAACCAATCACACTCCCCACGACATCCTTACTCCGATCCAGGAAGTTCTGCCCTCTTGCATAAAGCTCCGTGTCATCAGCAGCATTATTATCCCCCTTAGTAAGCAACTGCAATGGCTCCGTCCTACCCACCAAAGTCAGCCACAACCCCGCGATATACCATCCCATCACGATTGTACTCACCCTCCTCCCCCAAACCTCCTTATGACCCTATGCACAATCGGAATATCCTTCCCTCTGACATTGTACACCACAACCTCTCCCACCTGCGTCTCCACCCCCCTATTCCACAAGAACAGCAAATCTCCTCGTTGAAATGCGGGTTCCATGCTGCCGGAAAGCACGACGACTATGGGCGAGGACGAGTTGGTGAAGACGGAGAGCCCTTTCCAGAGCATGAAGGCTGTGGAGAGGACAAGGGCGAAGTTGAGGACTTGGGCGGCTAGTTGCCTAGGTTGCATGCCGGAGAGGGAGCCGAGCATCGTGGATATGTTTGTGGGATTGTTTGGAGGATTTGCCAAAAGCACCTCGTGGAGAGGTGTATATTTGGCATAGGGTGTGAGGACAGCTGGAGGTGTTGTGGTTCGGACGGGCCCGAGGCCGCGGATCCTTGTTGGAGCCCGGAGCTTGAGTTTGGACCCTCGGACGCGTCTTTCTGAGTTTGCGACTTCACTCTATCCCATCTCGTCTCGTCTTCACTTTGCACGTGATGTGATTACATGCTTGCAATTGATCGCGTCCATGGCTTATCGAATGCTATTCAATGGGTGCTCTTTCAAGATATGCATTTTTGATCACATTGGTGATGCCGCTCTGCGCAACCTATTCTGTTTATTGGAAAGATGTATAATACTATCGTTTCAATGGTCACTTGGATTACAAAATGCCCCCCGGAATGTTCATCGTCACGCCTTTGAAGTTGAGCTGATCGATGATTGCCCAACTTTGACGACGTGCTAGTAGCACAGACCGCGAACTGAGGTCTAAGTACAATCTCATTTTGCAAGCTTTCCATTCTCTCACTACCACGATTTCAACAGTGATCAACTACATACCACCGCCACAGAGCGTCACTAGCTTCATAACACGCAAACCTACTTTGCGACAGCACAGAAGACTTTCGACTGATCGAAAATCATGGCGGATATGCCGGGACAAAGCGGTGAGCAATCGCAACCACACACCGACGATGACAAGACCGACGAAGCCCACGCTGAAGCAACTCCGGACAGCTTAGACGACGATCCGCTAGTGACAGAGGAGTCTCAAGGACAAGTGCTGCGGTTGGATAAGCCGTTATCACAGTCTGATGAGACTGCTACATCCACTCCTCGTCATACGACCCAACTCAGGCCGAAGCCAGAAGTTGGCAGTACTTGGATTTCTCAGTACGATGACGAGCTATGGCCAGTAGTGATCTGCGACGAAGAGACGACACCACCAACATTCCTGGCTCGACGCACCAAAGACTACCACATGCCAGCAATTTTACTCGGCAAACGCAAATTGTCAGTTGATACGCGTATGACTGTTGAAATATGCACCGCTAACAATTGATAGCATCTGGGTCTCAGACAATAGCTTGCAGGAGTACGATCCAACTTACGACTATCTCCAAGGCCTGGCCCCGTTCAAGAACGGCGAGATCACGCAACGCGACAATGTGGCCACAATCAGAGAGAAGAAGCGTCGCTCAGCTTTTATACAAGACGCCCCGCCTTTCGAAGACCACAAGTACTGGCACAACTACATTATGCAAGGGTCCGAGGCGCGCAAGGTGAAGGGCGAGATGTTTCAAGGCCCGAAGAGTGGAAACTCCTACGAGAACGACGTGGACGTTATCGATCTTCAAAGTCCTCCTCGGAAGCAGAGTCGTTACTTTTCTGCCGGGAGCACGAAGCGCACCCCGCGCAAGATGGCTGATCCCAGACATCTCGGTGGATTGCCAATACCAATGACGAGTGGCAAGAAGAAGAGCGCGGGTGAGGTTATCGAGCTTCCCGATGATGATGACGGTAGCGAGTCCGATGAAGAGAATAAGGTGAGTTTCGCTCGTCCCACCGCAAGGAGCACTTCTGAGCCATGGTGATTCATGAACAGCGTCCGCTGACTCACCTATGTGGTAGGTCGTCGTTTTCAATGCCGACACCTCCCCAGATCCCTCCATCGACGACATCATGCGCAAGCAGCAACAGAACCTTCGAACTTTCAGTAAGGGTAGGCAGTCCAAGGCAGGCAGAATGCCACCGGCAATGGCGTAAGTCAGTCACTTTCAGGATTCATTCAAGATGAAAGCTAAAGCATTGCAGCGAAAGTAGGTGCAGAATCCTGCTAGGCACGAATTCACAAGGCATCATCGTCGACCGAGACCGCGTTCATGAATGCGACTACCTAAAGAAGCTCGAGAACTTCGACAAAGATCGTGGCGAGCACATCATCGATCTCAACGCAGACGCGCGCGCCACAAGAATGGGCCTCAAGGAGGTAGAGCTGGCCTTACTATGGGACTACATGTTTTCCGGGGAGATTGGCGTGAAGCTCATCAAAGATCCTTCTGAGCCAGACCCGTTCGGCAAGCTCTCCAACCAAGAGAAGGAAAATTACGCCCTTGAGTTCGTCAAAGCATTCGTCGTCGCCTCAAAGATCCAGCACGTCCCACTGCAAACACTGCTCTGCGACAAGATACGCGGCCTTTGGCCTCTGCCTCCATCGTCACTTATGATGATAGCGCTCTACCTTACGAGGATGCCAGAAGCACCTGAGACAGACCCGGAGCACGCTATCCGGTTGTGGCTCATCGACTGCATCGCGAGCTACTTCTGGTGTCTTGCCGCGAGATTTTCAACGACATTCCAGAACTTTCTCAGCGACAACGAGGACATTCGTGTGGCAGTCTTCACAAAGATGACCGATAATCCCGAGGAGGGAAAGGAAGCAGCGGAGTGGACATAGCGATTCTCAAGGACAGCGGGATCCAACCGACGGATGCTGATCATGAGGTAACACACCCCCAGCATATTGAAAAAGGCTCGGTTCGACAAGAGTGCTCTGGACGGAAGGGTAGAGCAGCGCAGCAGCGTGCATTATGGCCAACAGACCGAAGGCAGGAAGCTTGCATTGCGTTGTTCAAGGACACCTACTTATCGCCCTAGAGTCGTTCATGACGAACTGCCCGCCTAGGGTGTGTCGAACTGGGTATGGCACGTTCTGACATAACGAAATGAACTGGGCGAAACATACTCATCGAGTAGAAGCTATCTTCAGAGGCATACCGTAAGTATCAAGGACATCGCCTGGTCCTTGACACATGAGTGTAACATAGCAGCTCAAGGTTTGGCCAAAGTGTCTACCACAGGATGTTACGGACATCTGGCCATCTTCGGAGACCAATTCGACATACTCCAGTCCTGCAGAAGTGGACTGACATTTCGCAGCAAGAAATGTATGTATGCTGCCTCGCCCTAGCTGTGGAACACTCAATTTCCGCCATGACTTCATTCCAGATCCTTCTGCAGATAACATCGCCATCCCCAGTATGTCCGCAATGCAAGATGTATGGTGACTTGTGCCTGTGACTGCGAACGGAGTTTACCGATATGACATTGACCTTGTGTGAACTCACGTCGAGCAGGCAGCAGAGCTCTGCCCCTATATAGATCTACGGAAACCTGCACTCCCTGCGCAACATTGCGTTTCCCATCGTAGAGGGCGCTAGAGGTAAAATACTAGAGCGGCAATGCGTCGACCTATATGTCTTCCTGTAGCAGTGCCTTTCGCTTGTGTTCAGAGTGTAGTATAGCAAGTACAGACATTGGGGGTCTCAGCAGAGCCGACGCACAGTGGCAAGACATTGCATGACGAATGGCAAGCAAGAACGCTTACACTTCCGACAGAGGGTACATGTAATTGGTGGAAGACGAGCAGTGTGAGTCGTGTCGGAGTGTCTTGATCAGGTACAGGGGCGCATATTGTCGTGCGGTTGCTCTTGACAACGCGCTGTTTTGCATCTGTGGAGAAAGTGCCACGCGACAGCACAGATCAAGCAACATCGCTTCCAGACATTGTAACTTTCACTACCACAACGCGGCCAGTGATAGCACGAACCGCAATATGGATTCGCCCTCAATACAGATCATGCAAACACCGGACGAGAGCCTCATGCTCGACATTGATGGTCCACCAAGCTCGCCCTTCCAATCACACATCGAGAGCAGGATCATAAGTCAACAATGGGAGTCACGAACAGAGACAGTCAGAGAGGAGCATACCATGGACCTTTTTGCAACGCCGGCAAAGACAGTACCACACCTGGCTATGAGCGATATGTTGGAAGACAAGGAGAATGTGCCTGAGACGACGGACAGCACAACTCAAAAGCTGAACTTCTTATCGCAGAAGACTTCGGCTCCAAGACCGACCACACCAGAACGGACGCCATTGCCTGCGGACGATGACGATCTTACAACCGCGACACAAAAGAGAAGAGGAAGCAAAGACTCGGACTTAATGCCACCACCTGCCTCAACACGGAAGACACCGAAACGCGCACCGCTGTCATCCTCAGAAAGCACGGCCAACACACCTCGAGCGCGACCCACGCCCAGTCGTGGCAATTCGAGCAACACACTTGAGCGCGTAGAGACAAGATCGTCGCAATCATCAAGCTCATTCCAAGCTGGCCTTGATTTTCGGGCTTCGCAGATATCGCACGCACCTTCACAGGATCATAGTAGCCTTGATGATACTTGCTTCAGCGCCTTCTCCGAGATTCCAGAGATGACCGTGTTCGCCAAATTAGGACAAAGCCCTACCAAGCGTCTGGAACAGTTAAGGAATGATTCGCTTCGATCACCTGCAAAGGCCGATGCCACACCACGCGCGGTGCACAAGCGGCCTTCGCCATCACGATCACCTTCACCCACGTCACGACGCCGTAAGGCACCTGCTAACCACGACGGTACTACCTTCTTGATCGATTTCACGCAGCAGATGGATCAGATTGGCGGCTACAGTGTCAAGTCGCCGAGCAAGTCTAGCACGCAGCCAGATCTGCTGAAATACATGAACAGCCAGCGATCACCACACAAGTCCAACAGATCGAGCTACACTACACCTCGCAAAGAGAATGCAATCATGAACCTTCTCGACTTTGAGCTGCCACCTGCGCCTACCCCTCGCAGTGTCCCAACCATTACCGTGAGGGAGCTTGAATCGTTGAAATCATCATATCTGTCTCAGATTTCATCCTTGAAAGCCACCTTGAGCGGACGCGAAGCAGAAGTCGAGAGCTTAAAGCGTGCAGTAACCGATGCAGAAAGACGAGTGGGCGAAGCACAGGAGAACTTGGGTGACGAGAGGAACAAGCGCGAGTGGGCAGAGCAAGAGAAAGCGGGTTGGGAGAAGCGCGGACAAGAGGTGGAGAATGTGCTCCAAAGCGTGAAAGAGGAAGTGCTCAAAGGTGAAACAGAGAAAGAAGAACTGCTCCGGAAGATGGACGACTGCGAGCGACGAGCTGAACACGCAGAAGCACGAGCGGCAAAGGCAGAAGAGCGCTTCGCCGATGCTTTAGCTGCTAGGGCCAGCTCTGGTGAAGGCGGTAATGCTACTGCCATCGAGGAGCAAGTCCAGCGTCTTGTCGCAGCTCAAATCGACGCCAAGATCGAAGCTGTGAGTCGCGAGCTGCACTCTGTGTACAAGGAAAAGCATGAGCGAAAAGTAGCGACTCTAAAGAAGAGCTACGAAGCTCGCGCAGAAAAGAAGCTCAACGAAATGCAGCACCGCCTGTCGGACCTCGAAAAACAGAACGAAGACCTCCTCGCCTCAAGGGATGCCACGTTCTCTGGCCCTGTCCCAGGTGCCTCTCCGAGCAAAGAACAAAAGCTCCGCGAAGCCCAACTCAAATCCGAAATCGAAGGCCAGCGCGCTCACCTCGCGCGCATTGAATCTGAACTTCAAGCTTGCCAGCAACAACAGGAACAAATCGTGCAAGAGCTCCAGCAAGAACGAATCGAGAAAGGGGATCTCGTTGCTGCAGTGGATGAGATGCTAGCCCTTCAAGCGGAGCAGAAATCGGCGGCTGGTGGGGATCAGAGTGTTGTGGGAGATACGAGTGTTGTGGAGGATTTTAGGAAGAGTATCAAGAGCATTAGTAGGCCTAGTGGGCTTAGGGCGCCGGGGGCGATTCCTGCGCCGGGGGCGATTCCTGCGCCGGGGAGTAGGATGGCGCCGCCGAGGGGTAGAACGGGGACCGCGGGGAAGTCGAGTATATTGAGTAATATCGAGAGGATGGGGCGGGCTGGTGGAGACCAGCAATAAAAAAGAGAGGCCCGGCTATGCCGTAGTGGGTTTCGATTTGGTATTGGATGTGTTAGGCGTTGTGGATGGATGGAAGGCTGTCTGTCTTGTACAACTTTTGGACAGTATGCCGGCATATTTAGCGTTGGGCCAGGCGCTCGGGTGGGTAACAGGCTCCGCGAAATGTGGCTGTATCATGTTAGCGGGTATGAGGTAGTCCAACAAGGACTTTGCAGTTCGAGAAGACTCTGTTCCGCTTCGTTCATGTCGGAGGAGAAGAAAACGGCCACCATATCGCGAAACACGACCGTGAAAAGTTGCTTGTGTGAGATGTTGAGGTATGGTTATGAAGCCGACGATAGAGCCTGATCTGATTTGAATACCTTGCCACGATCTCATCAGCTTGGCATGTTCGCGATCGGGATGCCGACCATTGGCACAGCATTTCCTCCTGCCTCTGAAGTACTGTCGTGCCTAAGGTATGCATGCCTCGCTGTACGCGGAGTGAACAGATCTGTGCATAGCAAGATGCAGCTTGGAGGGTATCCTGCTGCGAATCCGCGATTATGCATAACACGAAATTGCGAAAAGCGAGACATGCATGCGGGACGATATAACTGTTCTCCTGACACGGACGGGATCCGCATACGCACACCACGAACACAAGACGTGAACAAGGACAGAATCGAACCACCGTCTCGCGGGTTGCAGACTACTGAACTTCTGGAAGTGCCTTGGCTCCCCCCTCGTCCGTTGGTTCTGCATCGAACAGCTCGTGTAGCAACAGGGATCCCTTACGCGTGCTACTACGTACTGCACCACATGATGCAGGGATGCTAAGTTGGCTGCGTAACTTTCCTCTGCGATATGTGTAGGTCCCATTCGTGTGCCGGGCAAAGATGGTCGGGCTTGCGCGGCTGATGTAGTTCTAGTCGGGCGAGCCGAGACAAGCTGTGTTTAGTGACTTGCGGCCCGTCCTTTGAGAACTGGAGGCAATGACGAGCGGGATAGAGTATCTACCTACCTAATAATCAATAATGGAAAGAAGTGGTCCAGCCGCAGACTACTGATCTTGTTTCGTTCCTTCGAAGAGGATCTGGCTGACGCGTTAGAATCTATACTATAGTTCTATCGGAGCACTAGGAGCCCAGGAATGGCGGGAGCTGTTAGCCTTGTAGTCGCTGCTGCGGCATGCCGTCGTGGTGGAGGTCCCTGCAGCTCGAATGCTACTCGCTGTGGATCTCTACCGCACACGCGGGCGAAGTGTGTGTCTGTTGGGCACCTTCCAGGACGTTCATGTTGCTGTCACTTGTTAGCGGTGACGGAACATGTCCTTTTGCATGTAGGCGTCTCGTTTCTTGATGTTCCGTTGCTGCATGCTCGTTGATTGGCTGGGAAGGATGTTGGTGATGGGCTGCAAACTTTATCATAAAAGTGAACTCGCGCCAAGACCACGCTGCCCTGAGTGAAGGCAGGCGCGACCTCCCCACCAATCTTCTTCACAAGGAAACTTTTTGTGCTGCTTCACATCGACTTCCAGCGTCTTCCGCACAGCTCGCTGATACGCGTGCCTCCCTCCCTACCATACACACTCACTATAGGCAAGGATCGCTGACACCCAGCTCAAACAACATCTTGCCTTGGCACGGAGCTCGCTGGCATCCGTCACTACTGGCGACAACATCACGGGACTGGCGCGATGGATGCGGCCGCTCTGAGGAGCCGAATTCAGGCCACGCTTGATGCCAATGCAGACCACCGGCGGCAGGCAGAGGGCGAGCTCAAGGCGGTGAGACCATGAGGGAAAGAACCGTGATGAAGTCGAAGCAGGACTGATACCGCGATATGTAGGCAGAAGAACAGCCTGGCTTCCTGAACGGCTTACTGAGTATCCTCGAGCACGAGCAGGATGCGAGTGTAAGACTATCGAGTACGTGACTGGCACTGGCGAATCCGCGGAAGAGCCTGGTAAGCGCCATATGAGCCGGCACGAGCTGACACATGTATAGCTGCGGTCTACTTCAAGAACCGCGTCAACAAAGGGTGGTCCAAGGTCGAGGATAACCAAACCACGAATGCAGCCATCTCCGACGAAGAAAAGGCCGCCGTACGCGCACGACTCGTCCCTGTCATAGCGAGCGCAGCACCGAACGTTCGGCCTCAGCTCATCGTCGCCCTCCAGAAAATCCTACACAGCGACTTCCCAAAACAATGGCCCGACTTCGTCACCATCACGCATCAGCTTCTGCACTCACAGGAGGTTCCCTCAATCTTCGCCGGTCTGCAGTGTCTGCTGGCGATATGCAGGACTTACAGATTCAAGCTAGGAGACAGCAGGCAGGACTTTGACAAGATCGTGGAGATGACGTTCCCACAGCTACTGAATATCGGCAACCAATTGGTCAACGAGACGAGTCTGGAAGCAGGAGAGATGCTGCGAACAGTGCTCAAGGCATACAAGCACGCAATTTACTTCGAATTGCCCATGCAGCTCCGATCACAACAGGCGATGGTGGACTGGTGCACATTGTTCTTGAAAATCGTTGCAAAGGAGCCCCCGGAGAACTCGATGATGGAAGATCTGGACGAGCGCGAATTGAACCACTGGTGGAAGTGCAAGAAGTGGGCATACGTCAACTTGAACAGACTTTTCGTGCGATATGGCAACCCAGCAAGCTTGCAGAAGGGCAATGGTGAAGACTACACAGCTGTGGCTAAGAGCTTCATCGCAAACTTTGCCCCAGAGATATTGAAAGGCTATCTTGCGCAGATAGAGCTTTGGGTTCAGAAGCGCGTATGGCTCAGCAAGCCTGTCCTGTCCTATACACTGGGATTCATGGACGAGTGTGTGAAGCCGAAGGCGATGTGGGATCATCTCAAGCCGCACATGCCAGTCCTCATCGAGCACTTACTCTTCCCAGTGTTATGCCAGACGGACGAAGATCTCGAGCAGTTCGCGGAAGAGCCAGCAGAGTACTTGCACCGCAAACTCAATTTCTACGAGGAAGTCTCAGCACCAGATGTCGCAGCCACAAACTTCCTGGTCACACTCACAAAGGCCAGGAGAAAGCAGACGTTCGACGTGCTGACCTTCATCAACAACATCGTCAATCGATACGAGGCTGCGCCTGATGACCAGAAGAATGCACGAGAGAAGGAAGGAGCTCTGCGGATGATTGGAACCCTCTCTAATGTCATTCTTGGCAAGAAAAGTCCCATTGCCGACCAGGTCGAATACTTTTTCGTGCGCCACGTCTTCCCAGAATTCCGCAGTCCCCACGGCTTCCTGCGTGCTCGTGCATGCGACACATTGGAGAAGTTTGAGCAGCTTGATTTCAAGGATCCAAATAACCTCACCATTATTTACCGGAACATCCTCGAGTCCATGGCGGATCCAGACCTGCCAGTACGTGTGGAGGCTGCTCTGGCTCTACAACCACTTATCCGACACGACCCTATCCGCCAGATGATGCAACAGAACATCCCACAGATCATGCAGCAACTGCTCAAGCTTGCGAACGAGGTCGATGTCGATGCACTTGCCAACGTCATGGAGGACTTCGTTGAAGTCTTCGCCGCGGAGCTGACTCCGTTCGCCGTGGCACTGAGCGAGCAATTGCGCGACACCTACGTCCGCATCGTCCGCGAACTCATCGAGCGCAACAGCTCTAAGGAGGGTGATGATGGCTACGGTGACTTCCTCGATGATAAGAGTATCACGGCGCTGGGGGTTCTGCAGACTATCGGCACTCTTATCCTCACCCTCGAAAGCACTCCCGATGTCTTAGCCCACCTGGAAACGATCCTCATGCCTGTTATCACCATCACACTTGAGCATAAGCTCTACGACCTCTACAATGAGGTCTTCGAGATCATCGACAGCTGCACATTCGCCGCCAAGGTCATCTCACCAACCATGTGGCAAGCGTTCGAGCTCATCCACAAGACCTTCAAGTCGGGTGCAGAGCTCTACCTCGAGGACATGCTTCCGGCGCTCGAGAACTTCGTCAACTATGGCTGGAAGACTCTCATCGAAAACCGATCATACCTCGATGCCATAGTCGACATGGTCCGAACTATCTTCAAGGACGAGAAGGTCGGTGGTGTCGACCGTATTTGCGGCTGCAAGCTGGCCGAGATTCTCATGCTCAACCTCCGAGGCAGCATCGACAACTACGTGCCAGAGTTCGTCCAGCTTGCTATGTCCGTCCTCACAAACGATGAGCTCAAGGTCAAGTCGTACAAGATACACTTGATGGAGATGGTAATCAACTCAATCTACTACAATCCGCGCTTGGCACTTAACGTGCTCGAGGCGAATGGCTGGACGAACAAGTTCTTCAGCTTGTGGTTCTCAAGCATTGACGGTTTTACAAGAGTGCATGACAAGAAGCTCAGCATTGGTGCCATCACCGCGCTGCTCACCCTGGGCATGGACGAGGTGCCACAAAGTGTGCAACAAGGATGGCCGAGGTTACTGCAAGGCATTGTGCGACTATTCCAGACTCTTCCGGCTGCGCTCAAGAATAGAGAGGAGGCCCAGCGAGAGGAAGACTTCGGTCTCGGTGGTGACTACGACGACGACGAAGAGGTAAGCAATACGTGAAAGCCACCTTCATACCGCTTGCTAACAAACGCACAGGAAGAAGACGAGTGGGAAGGCGAAGACTGGGAAGCCGAGGAGAATGAAGAGACCAGTGACATCAAGGACGAAAGCACAGCATACCTGGACTTCCTCAGCCAACAAGCGAGCAAATTCAATGCAGCCGTTGGTGAAGCCGAAGACGACGACGAGCTCGAGGAGGAAAGTCTTCTGGAAACGCCACTTGACTCAATGGAGCCCTACAACCTTTTCAAGGACACCTTGTCGACGATGTCTCAGCAGCAACCTCAGTTCTACCAGCAGCTCACTAACATGCTTGGCCCGGAGGAGCAGCAAGTCATCAAAGCCGCGTTTGAGCAGGCAGACCAAATCAAGCAACAACAAGCGGCTGCTGCTGCACAAGCTAGCGCGGTGGCACCTGCTCAAACGAACGGCAGCTGAATGAGGAAGGCGGCGACTTGATTCCAGTCCACACGACATTTTTACGACGGCGGCGGCAAAAGTCTGATCACCTTTATACCTACCTACCCTTTGCATAGATTGATACCCCTCGGCCGATCTGCCTTCCTTTTGACGCCCACCACGCACCGAGGAGGCGGAGCACTGCAGCACTATATGTCTTGACAGAAGCTGGTCGGTGCTTGCGTGTGGAAGTGGAGCCCATGATTGGAAGCGATTTCGGAGGATGTTATCACTGGATGGCTGATGAAGGCGGAAAATGGTATGCATGAAGTATGAGGGTAGCGTGTAAAGCAACACGAATCGATTGATCTCTACGATACCTCTGTGATGAGACGAAATGAGGTATTGGAATGACATTTGGTGGGGGGTGTTCTCCTCTTGTCTGCTCTGTACATGCTGTCGTGCTTGAGTGCTTCCATGCTCAAAGCGACTTCGCTCACGTGCTTTTGTCCCATTGTCGTTTCGTTATCGAGAGCATTCGCCGGTCTGCGAGCATCGACTTGTGTCTCATAGACCACCAACGTCTCGAGGCTTTTCGCAGCGTCGTTCCTGTTCAGTAGAAGGGAGACCACTGGACCAATTTTCTCGCAGCTTCGCTAGTTCGTGTCAGTACTGTAGATAGGGTGCTCGTCCGTGTGATAATTCTACGGTACAGGTATACTGTTTTCCTTTTGTGGTAATATAGATTGGTGATCCGGACTGCTGCTCGCACCTTGCCAGTAGACTGTAAGCGACCCGCAATCGAGCTGTGCATGCATAATCAGTTATGTATGCGCCTTGGTTGCGAGCGTTTACAACCTGTGTTACCTACCTTCTTGTCATTGAAAGCTTTGGTAGCCTGCTCGGCGTCGATTTCTTCGATACATATCACTTGCGCAGTGACGCAGGGCTCGGTCGACGACACTCGCATTCCCACAATGGCTCATGGTACGCTTGATGGCCGCCCACGTAGTGTCTAAAGGGAATTTGAAAGCTATGACTATGTACGGATCAGATACATTGATGGTATTCTTCTGACCAGAGTCACATTGCTTGGTCTTCTTCCTTAGGTCTGTCCAGATGCTCTCGACGTTCGCGTTCAAGTTGTCGAGTCTGCCGGGTATCATACTGGCCTTGCTCATGTTGCGGCTTTTCTGAGTTCGGTGACCTTCCTCTCAAGGTCGACAATGTCTTTGCGTTTGCTGAGGATTTGTTGAAGTTGCCAGTCTGTGTCAGCCTTCAGAGAAGCAACTCGGCTCGCCAGATCATGACTATCTAAAATGACTACTCGTTCTGCCAGATCTTGCGCTAGTGGGTCGTCACTCTTGTTCTTCACCTCAAGGCAAAGGATCGCGACTTCAGTCTCAGGCGGGTCTGATCTCTATCCATGGCTCTGTGGTAGAGGCCTCGCTTCAGGCTGGTAAGCTCTTCCTTGTGCTTCTTGAATTGCGCCGCCCGGAGGGCAACGGTTCCACCAAGGGCTTTGTCCCGAGCAATCTTAAAGTCGCGCGTCACTGCATCGACGAACTCTTCGGGTACTTTGCAATGCTGATAAGATTCTGTTGTGCGGCCAGGACGACCATCCGTGGGTGATGACATGGCCTCAGTGACACTAGTAGCAAGGACATGGTCAAGGATGCCAATGAGCCTGTCACCGATGGTGTCGATTGTATGGCTCTACGTCACTTTGATGGAACGCTGCCGTATGTGTGGGGATCTGTAAAGTCGGCTTTGAGCCTCAATGCCTGCTATGTTGCCGCCAGTAGTAGCAGGCTTGGCTCGTCTCATCTTCCAAGACGAACACTCGATGCAGGGCTTCAATCGCCTCTCTTGCAGTAATGGTGCTTCCTTCGTGAAAATAACTCTTCGTTTTCTTTCATAGCTCATTATCCCAACCCCGAATGATGCTCTTGTCCTACGACTTGCGTGACCGTGATGATTGACCTCCAAGCCAGCCCGCATTGCTTCCCTGACCGAACGCGCCTCTCTTGTACCTGTAATGCCCGATACGATGAAGTCAGGTGGCACGAGACTATATGTCGATGGCCATGCCAAACTCATGCCCTCGTTTGTATGATCATGGCGCCACTCTCCTGGCACCAACCCTCCGCCGATCGTAGTCTACCACGCTGCGCCCACGATGCATCTGTGCCATCTTCCAGCGGACATATAGCGTCAATGCATCCTTGCACACTACTAACAGACACCCGCCTATCAAGCTTCGCGCCCACTTGTGCTGCAAAAATCCTGTTACGCGCCTGAAACGTGGGTTGAATCCACGCGTGGTTGTCGTCCACGATCTAGGCAATACCAGCTTCAGCGCTTCACCAGTGAGTCCAGCCAGCGTCGGAAAGATAAGTGCACCGAGAACAGTCTCAGCAATCGCTGTTGGTGAGAAGGCAAGACGTCGTTCCTGTTGATTAGCTCCTTGTTGTCCATGTTGGCCATTTTGCGGTTGTCGCTCGACCTGCTGTGCGCCAGCAGCTTGTTGAGCCGGAGCTTCGTTTGCGCCGCCTCCCGGTACTGGTCGGTTGTCCTGCACAACTGGCGCTGGGGCTCCTTCATCTTCCTGCTGCTGCGGTGGACCGGGTCGTGCGGCTCCGTCATTGGCTGCAATAGCTTCTTCTATTTGCTCATCCTCCTCCCAGTCCTCCCAGATGCCTCCATCGATCCTAACTTCAAAGACATTCTCATCACCATTCTGATTCTGTTGATTCTGATCTGCATTGTTGACAGGGTTGCCATTTGCATCCGTAGGAGCCTGTGTTGCTCGTGGTTGAATTTCCTTCAGCCACTTCTTCTCGCGCTCAGCCCATACTTTTTTATAGTAAAAGTTGTAGAGCGTCCGCACGTATGGAAGTACGGCAAATGCGAAACTAGCGGACGGTGGCCATGAAGCGAAGTCCAGCACTTCGTTGGATGAGTGTGCTTGTGATGCGAAGAATACGATTGGGAGGACAGGCAGAATGCCATCTGCGAACGACGTCCTGGATAGCACCAGAACAGGTGTGATCAACGGCAAGCCAACGTACAGTCTCCAATGAACAACGTGGTCGATCATCACGTTAAGCAGCTGTTCTGTGGCGTTACGACCAGCATATGCCTCGACGGGTGCTCTTGTCGCATTGTAAAGAAGAGGCCGCAGTATCCGCTCGCCGTCTTCTGCACCAAATATGGCATATATGGAGTGCATGCCATGAGCCATGCTAAAGTTGTACAGCATGCTCGTGACAACCACAAAACTTCCTGGCGTGATCAACTTGCCGTTCAGACGTTCTACACTGCGGTATATATCAACGAGATAGTCTCTGGGCCGCGAAAGCTTGATCTCCGACTTGCACTGTGGGCACTCAATCTTTGGTGCGGCTATACCTGCTCCGGTTCGACGATTCTTGGGCGCCTCCATATCAGCGATCCAGTCCAGCAGACACTCTTCGTGCGCCTCAAGCGCGCAAGGACAAGGGTCTCGCCATGGCGATGTCTCTGGTGTATCTTCTGTTGAGTCAGAGAAGCATATCCAGCATTTCTTGACCGATGGATCGTCTTCTACTGGCATGCGTGGTGCGACTGTTTTCTGAACTTCTTCATGGTGTTCCGGTTCCTGTTCCTGCTCTGGACTGTTGACAAAGATGGTCTGGGAGTCTTCTGACCTGGCTCTGGTGGGCGACCGTGCAGGACGAGATGTTGGACGTGGTGCTTGATCGGGACGGGATTT
This sequence comes from Exutisphaerella laricina CBS 326.52, assembly GCA_000504385.2. Classification (NCBI taxonomy): domain Eukaryota; kingdom Fungi; phylum Ascomycota; class Dothideomycetes; order Mycosphaerellales; family Mycosphaerellaceae; genus Exutisphaerella; species Exutisphaerella laricina. The sequence continues at coordinate 634 of AWYE02000160.1, read as the reverse complement.
TCTTCGCTGCGAAGGCTGGCGAGCTGGTGGTAGTGAGGCCATGTTGCCTGTGCCGCAGTTCGACTGCGCTGGGAGCTGTAGAGATCTTTTGTGATCTTAGCGTCTGGCTATCGCATTTTACGAAGTCTCACGAACGTAGGAGCGGTCTTTTAAGACGATGAATTGTTGTTTGTCGTTTCGCGTCAAGCGTTGTCGTCACTGCGTCGCGCCTGCCTGGTTTGAACTAGCGAGGTGTGGAGCTATGGCGGTTAAGTCTCTAGCTAGCCAGAGCGCTTTGACTTAGGGAGATAACTACTGTAACCCGTGTAATCCTTTCTATCTACTTTTTTTAACCTCGCTATCGCTACCTTACTATCGCTATTATAGGTAATATTAAGGTATTACTATCTTCGTAGGTTTATTTCTTATCTCTTATAGCTGCCCTTTTATAGTCTCGTTACTCGTACGCGCCTAACGCCGCTATCCTTACTCTACTACCGCTCTATTAGACTATAATCTATCGCGTAGCCCGCGCCTATCTATTACTTAGGAAATAGTATCTTATTACGGTTCTATTCTATATAAAGGGCTATTATAAAAGGGGTATATAGTAATGTAGTAAGCGCGGCCTAATAAGAATATTAGATGTACTAAG